>JAXIVJ010005331.1:0-72500 GCA_036785665.1 Chirona hameri | reverse complement strand
CATGTTCCCGGATGTAAACCATTTCAGACAGATTGTTGTTTTTAATGGGTCTGCCTTTTTGTTTTGCTTGCGATTACACACTCACCTTTTGTTGGATCATACAACCTCGTCTGAGGAATCGGATTCGCCTTCCGTGGCCATCTTCGGTTAAATATTCACTAAAAGTGCACTTGCTTCAATTACAGTCTTCCCATGCTGCCAGTTACAACAAATATGTGCAAATTAATGGCAGTTTCCAATATAAATATCTGAAATATAAATATAAATATTCCCAAGCACACAAGCTCTAATATTCACGTCATTCAACTTTAATCCCTGCTTATATCACACAAAAAAAACACTGAAAACCTGAGAGCCAACGGCTGTTTGGTTAACACCGCGGTTGCTAGGCAACGGCGCTAACGACTTTCGATTCACGATTATATGTAAAGTGTAATTACTTGTCCCAACTGTGCTGGTCTCAATCCCACCGTGCAGAACTCTATGTATCCACCTCCCACCCCCCCCCCCCCCCCCCCCGCAGTTGTGCACACTACAGTCCGGCTTCTTTCTCCTCTAGCGTATGTTTGACAGCGAATTAAGAACTAGGCAACACCCTTCACACACAGATCAGACTGGGGATGTCAAAATTGAACGCACACCAATACTCTATACAGAAAGTCACAACCCCTGCTTGTACCTGCGGTCACAACCAAGAAAACACAACTCATTTCCTTCTTTACTGTCCACTGTATACCACCGCGAGATTCAACCTTTCAAAACAAATTTCTGCACACCTACACATTGACTTTCAAGGCTTACCAGACACAACCAAAATCAACACACTTCTCTTTGGCCAAAACACAACAAAACATACCGTACCACTGATCTCCGCTGCTTTCCAAAAATTCTTAGAAAGTACCTCAAGGCTCTCGTAAACGTCTAGTCCACGGATCTGCACCGGCTCATCCCTCATCCCTTACTTGATAACTGGCCCACTCCTCCTCACTGGTCGTGGTAACTGAACCACTTTTTTTTCTTGCGCTTTGACCAGGTGTTGGTGCCCAGAATTAAGCTCAAGCTTTTGCACCATCACCTGGACAATGTCTGCACCATCATCGTTATGAAAATAAATATTGTTGTTGTTGTTGTTGTTGTTGTTGTTGTAAGACATTACTATATATACATTCAAACTGCATTACTCAGACCTTCAAATTGATATATTGACGCATTGGCTCACCTTATCCATTGGCTGTTTTTAAGCAAAAATACGTTTTACCACCGCAAACTGCTAAAAACAGATTTTTGGTTAAAAGCAGCCAATGATAAGGTGAGCCATTGCGTCAATATATCAATTTGAAGCTCTCAGTAATGCGGATTGAATGCATATATATAGTCGTATCTTAACCCGCGCGGCGCTGGGGGGGTAAATTTTACCCCCCCCCCTCGTATCTTCCGAACCAATAGCCGCAGCGAGACGCGCAATGCGGCGATCGCAAGCTCTCAACGAGAAGAATCGAATGCATACTCGAAATTCTTAAAATAAGGTCACATGTCAGGTCACGGTCAGGTCAAATGTAAAATGTAAGTATTTGAGTTTTTGGGGCTATACTTTCCATCCAAAGCCTTATATTGCAACTATTATCTCACAAAGTGCTCCAGAGTGTATAATGCACTTCCCGCATAAATAAAAGTGAAATTGTAAGCAAAGGTCAAGGTCAAGGTCAGGTCACACAAGGTCACAGGTCTACGAAAGCCATGCGACATATGTTGTATGGGTTATTTTACACGTATAATTCGATAGAAGCAACCATTTTCACAGCCTGACACCATATAATCGTCCTCAGGTCAAGGTCAGGTCACAATAAGGTCAAAATTTGAAATTGATTAATCTAAATAAACATTGCATGTTTCTAGACTAGTTTTGTCTTCTAAATACAGTGGTGGCATTTATTTGTCTGTATCTGGTCAGTAAAAGCCAAAAAACGCAATTTAAAAAAAATGACGTCATGAGTTACTTGTTCTTAGAGAGCCATAAGTCAGTCAAAAATAAATAAATTGCTTTGAAATTTGGTTTGAACATCGTTCATACTCGGTTTTCTAATATATCTTCCGTTTTTTTTTAAATCTTCGAACAAAAAACTTTTGTGGAAATTCTTCCCCAAAAATAAGTTTTTTTGCATTTTTGGGGGTCAAAAACCCAAAATTTTGAAAATCTGAGATAGCCATGTCAAAGACAATGTTATTTCCCTTCTTTTGACGCCTTTTATTTGCAATTTGCAGTAACACGCTATTTTCTACGATTTGTCAAACATTTAACGTTTTTTCACCAAAAATGACATGGCATGACGTCACTAAAACGTCATTATCTGCCACAAATTTTCACGAATTTAAAAAAAAAATGGCAGAAGACGTAGAATTGATGCACCATAAGCTACCGTAAGTTTCACTTTCATATCTGTCATAGTTGTTAAGTTATGGAGAAAATCCGGGAGAGGGGTAAAATTTACCCCCCCCCCCCAGCGCCGCGCGGGATAATTCGCCGTCAAACATATACGCTAGAGGAGAAAGAAGCCGGACCTTAGTGTGTACCATAGCAACTGCGGGTCCCTGTACTTACGTGCCCGTAGCACATTACGTCTACTTTTAACCAAACTATTAACATTATCATAGGAACAGGGAGCGGCCCCCTCACTTTTAGCCAATATTTTGCTAAAATATTGTATTTTTCTTGGCGAGCAAAATTTTTGATGGCGAAACTTCCCTATTGTTGGGTTTCTATCCAGACGAGATCAAGGTTTTACTGCCCCCCCCCCCCCCCCCCCCCCCTCCACTTCTCGTGACGTTCCTACATCCATGAGCATTCACTAACATTAACATATTAACATGGAAATAATCGCCTGCGTTATAAACGCCTTGTTTATTTCCTAACATATTACTGTCAAATACCGTGACGTCACTACGACGGTCATTTCTCCCTAATGGGCAAACCTTATTAAGGAAAGGAATCTTGGCTGGTCTCCTGGTGTTTCACCGACGAAGAAGCGGAACTTCGTCAGACAACTCGGCTTGTGTGCGGCTAATAGGATAATCACTTCCGCAAACTAATGAACACGGAATTAAGAAATGAAATAAGGTGGAACTGTTCATGCAGCCGTGTCTGCTTCTGCAAGGCGGGAACTAAACACTACTCGTGTGAATTGCATTACCAACTATGCCAAACTAGTCAAACTACCAACTAGTCAACTGTTGGTAAACAAACTACCAACTAGTCAAAAACAAATCTGTCTACGCGAATAGTTTAAGCACCACCCAGTTTACTTCACCAAGATCAAACGCAAACAATGTCAAACTATTCACCAACACGCACAGCGCACATCCGGACCTCAGTTTCCCCTCGCTCAACTCTCTGTGGAAGTCACAGAAAGGAACCTACTATCCTTTAATGGTCGTCGTCAGAAGACGCTGTGACGTCAGTCCCCCTCCCTGCTCCCGCTGTCAGTCACGACGGCGGGACAAGCCATTCTGCACAATATGACTACATGATCACGAGCTGACGTCACTCGGGTGGCATCGAGCGCCGCCGTCCCGCACAGCCGGGCGCCGTTCCCGCCAGCCGTCGGCCGTGTTCGCGCCATATCCGCGCCGCGCTCAGGCCGTAGCCGTGCCGTAGACGGGCTATCCTGGGACGTTCCTGAGCGCCGCGCGGGACGTAGAAAACGGTGCCGCTGCCGGCCGGCGAAGTGTTCCCTCATTAGAGCCGTGGTAAGACATATGGAATCGTGGGCCGTGGTAGCTGGGATGGGAGCGGGATCGCCGCCAGCGGATGGAGAGCGAAAATAACCCGACAAGTGGAACACGAGTCAGGCTCGGGCGGGATTGGGATATGCTGAGTTATGAGCTGCGGGAGATTTGGAGAGGATTTAAAACGCTGGCGCGGAAAGAAAACAAGATTGTCGAGTTAAGTAAGTCGGAGGTCTAAAAAATATGGTAGTAATCGAATCATCGTTCATCAATTAGTGTATTCTGCTTGTTAGTGAATATATCTACAGTGCTTTACTACCCTGTGCCGTATCATCAACGATTGTTTCATTTATGTCCTGCAATTGAAAAATGTCAACGATGATGTCTCACTTACTTCGATTCAAGCTTCAGCCAATGTCTCAATGCTCTAATTAAAGATCTCGAAGTGGCCATCGTGAGAAATATAGTGTTGGACCTGGCAGAAGACTTTTGCTGTTGTTTGTAACTATTGCTCATAATATTGTTCATACGCTCAAAACCACAGCGATTCCATGAATAGTGACGTATTTTGAAGACATATGATAAAAGAAATATGCTCGATGAATTAATACAATCCTGCATTACGACTTTCAGCCTTATTTCTAAAAAGCAGCAGCTTTTCCGCAAATGTCTAGTGTATTGCAAAGGTCAATATTGCAATCGCAATATGTTCTGGTGTGTGCTGGCATGAGCCCACTGCCTTTGCTTTTTGCACTGACAAATTTCTAGTATAAAGAATGATCCATTGTTTCAGTGAACTGGCAAAGAAACAATCACAAAACGAACATAGGCTGTCTCAATCATTACTCAATACCAACACATAACCTTCCTCGGATCTTGATCAATACCGAGGAGCACTCCCATTTGCCGTCTTTGTCGTCTCCTGAGATGCTATGTTGGCAAGATAATGGCGTATGCTCAGCGTTTCGGGACTACGTCGTAACTATTGTGTCCTGGCTCATTAACGATAACCTTTGAGGTATAGCTTCCTGCTGCGATATAGCTTCATCTTAGTATTACTTTAAACTGAGAGATTATAGCGCATTCGGATAAAGGTGAGGCCACCATACTGTCTATGACCATTCATGCAACAATGTCATACTTCTTGTAATTACGACTGTATCTTATTTCATATACACTTATTTGCAGTCAAAATAATACATCGACTCATATAAACTGTGATACCTTTCCGCATTTACACGCCTACCTCACTGCGAATCGCCTGCGGTAACTTCCTTCACCGATCCGCGGAACTCGTCCAATATGCCGGCGATGCTCCCCGCTAGACCCGGCGCAGGTCATACCATTTTCAGCTGCCGCTTCGTTCGCGCTCTCCGCCGCAGCCGAGCACATCGAGCCGCACTGGGCATCTCTGGAGCATCTCTGGATCATCTCTGGATCATCTCTGGATCATCTCTGGATCATTTATGGATCATCTCTGGATCATCTCTGGAGCATCTCTAGATCATCTATGGATCATCTCTGGATCATCTCTGGAGCCGCACTGGGCATCTCTGGATCATCTCTGGATCATCTCTGGATCATCTCTGGATCATTTATGGATCATCTCTGGAGCATCTCTGGCGCATCTTTGGAGCCGCACTGGCGCATCTCTGGAGCATCTCTGGAGTATCTCTGGAGCATCTCTGGAGCATCTCCGGATCATCTCTGGAGCATCTCTGGATCATCTCTGGAGCATCTCTGGATTATCTCTGGATCATCTCAGGAGCATCTCTGGATCATCTCTGGATCATCTCTGGATCATCTCTGGATCATCTCTGGAGCATCTCTGGATCATCTCTGGAGCATCTCTGGATTATCTCTGGATCATCTCTGGAGCATCTCTGGATCATCTCTGGATCATCTCTGGATCATCTCTGGATCATCTCTGGAGCAGCGCTGGAGCATCTCCGGATCATCTCTGGATCATCTCTGGATCATTTATGGATCATCTCTGGAGCATCTCTGGAGCATCTCCGGATCATCTCTGGATCATCTCTGGAGCATCTCTGGATCATCTCTGGATCATCTCTGGATCATCTCTGGAGCCGCACTGGCGCATCTCTGGAGCATCTCTGGATCATCTCTGGAGCATCTCTGGATTATCTCTGGATCATCTCTGGAGCCGCACTGGCGCATCTCTGGAGCATCTCTGGAGTATCTCTGGATCATCTCTGGATCATCTCTGGATCATCTCTGGATCATCTCTGGATCATCTCTGGATCATCTCTGGAGCATCTCTGGAGCATCTCTGGATCATCTCTGGATCATCTCTGGATCATCTCTGGAGCATCTCTGGATCATCTCTGGATCATCTCTGGAGCCGCACTGGCGCATCTCTGGAGCATCTCTGGAGTATCTCTGGATCATCTCTGGAGCATCTCTGGAGCATCTCTGGATCATCTCTGGATCATCTCTGGATCATCTCTGGAGCATCTCTGGAGCATCTCTGGATCATCTCTGGATCATCTCTGGAACATCTCTGGATCATCTCTGGAGCAGCGCTGGATCATCTCTGGAGCATCTCTGGAGCATCTCTGGATCATCTCTGGATCATCTCCGGATCATCTCTGGATCATTTCTGGAGCAGCGCTGGAGCATCTCTGGATCATCTCTGGAGCATCTCTGGATCATTTCTGGAGCAGCGCTGGAGCAGCGCCGGAGCAGCGCCGGAGCGGAAGTATGAACCACGCGAGACTCGTTCAATTCGGTCTACAGACCACAGCGCTCACACGCTTTCCGACTGAGAGGCCCCCAGAGAGAGGTGAGCGGCTCTGGAGGATGTGAAAGGACGCGGACTATGTAGAGTTCAGTAAGTGTTGGGTGGCGACCTGCAGCAGGGGGGAGGAGGCGAGTGTCGCCCGGCAGAGCAATGTCAAGGACCTAGGAGACAGATCATGTTCTGTGCATGGTGAACAGCTCCGAAGTCCTTTTTTGGTTGACGTGAAAGGATGGAGAGAAACAAAAAGGCTGATACTGAGTACCCTATGAGCTGTAATAATATTGAACAACCTTGAAAATGCATCACCGAAGTGGTACCCTTTCGTCGAAGCGGTACAATGGTCGTTGGAACAAGTTGAACAATGTGACTGGACAACAGAAGCTTAGAGCAGCAATTAGGTGCCGTTTGTTGGTTGTAAAAATTGACCAGGAATACAATAATTTCATCAATCTAGCTATCGCCTGTCTTATAACGCCACGCAGCATGCCTAATCTCCCATAATGCAACAGCGTTCGATCGTTTAAAATCAACCAGCACCCGTCTTGCAAAAATGACGAATCCCTTGCATGCGATCAGCGCTTTCATTGTCTTCTCATGAACCACTCTGATCAGAGGCCGTGACCGGAAAGCCTCTCAAGCCTCAGCCATCGCACGAAATGGAACTACGGAGCCAAGACTGCTCATGGACTGGGGCTTTACATGATTTATTCCAGTATCGATCAGAAGAGAACTCGCCTAGTTAGGCGCTCAGCCGGACGTGACTACGCAAATCGCATCCTTCTCGCAAAGATCCAATCACGTTTTACTGGATCGACGAGCGACAGTGTGTCATAAGGGTTTGAGCGAAATGAAATTTAATAAACGATGACTTTATGTCAACAATTTCGTTCTCTGTGTGAGGATTCTGGATGTGGATATGTATGGGCCTGTTGAAATTCCCATGGCAAAATATAGCAGCGTATAAACCAACGCACAGCCCACAGGGCCTTGCACACAGCAACCAAATAGCTTTAGACCTCAGAGAACCTGGAAGAGAAATGTGACATTCATGTGAACAAAGTTATTTGTGGAATAGCCACAATGAGAGCGAGTAGCCACGAGTGAACATTATTGAACCATTGTCTAAAAATATGAATGCTGTTCATTCTAAAACTCCTCTACGCGGCCAACCGTAACAAAACTGAACGTTTCCGAGACTTAACACGCAACTGATCATGGAGGAACTTTAAACTGTGTCTGACATGCCGTACAAAGTGTTTCTAGGAGGCAAAACTTTGTAACATACGAGTTGGCGTTATACGTCAGTATATTTCTGCTCTCAGCTAACGGCCTATGACTCTGGTCACCGATGTGGAAACCTAACGAGATTCAATTGGTCGGCCATTAACAAGAAACAAGAAATAACCTTTGTGCAGCATATAACAGGAAAAGTGGGGAGTGAAATGCATACGAGCTTTGCCGGTCAGGCAGTACTGCTCAGCTTAGTGTGTGTAGTTATATTGTGGCGTTTTTACCCAACTTTAAATGTAGTTTAAGCGTTCGATCGTATGCATATCAATGAATGAAACAGTCAACAACATGAACCGCCAGTCATTAGCAATGCACCAAATGAAGCAGATAATCTCAGTCGAGTAAATTGGGGCATATTCGACGTGGATGCACGGACATATTATGCAGTTACTGGGATATTTATTTGAGCATACTTGAATACGATGATGAGCAGGGCTTGGGACAAGCAATTTCAAGCAATTTGTGATTGCTTGACTTTGTATTAATGTCTTTGTGTCTAATGCCTAATGTCTGTATAATTTAAATATTGATAATTTACACTGACGAAGACACCCTGTATGTCGAAACGTCTGTTTGTTTAGGAATTTGTTTTGAATGTTGTCATTGATTGCGAATAAAACTATCATGTCTGATACATTACATAGCTGAATAAGCTCCAGTGCAGTCTGGCAACGTCCTCGGCGACGGTTTCATCTGAGTTGGTGTCAAAGCTCGGGTCTAACAAGCTCTCAGTCTGGAAACTAGCTAATCTGGGCTCAAAGTAATGGATATAAACCACGACTGAGGGCGATCAGATTAGCTAAATGCAGCCTGTGTTTCAAACTGTAGCTGTGGAGTTCCCTGCTCCAGAAGAAAACCGGATCTACAGCGACAAACGAACACGATCAGCCCTGGTCCAGAATTAGCCAGCCTGACATAATACATTTGATCATTTTAGTTTCTTCCATATTCATGTTGTCGAGTTTAAATCGTAATATTTAAGTTTCTCACATATAACCAGAAAGGCGCCGTAGTTGGCGATGAACGAGCGATCGCGAACGAAATATATGGTGAATTTCAACTCGATCGGGCAAGTAGTTTCTTAGACACACAAAAAGGGTGCGCACGTGCGCACGAGCAGAGGCACCCCATCCCTGACTTGTGGGAAAGAGGCGGCTGAGAGGTCCCTAACCACACACCAAATATGAACACAATCGGCTCAGGCGTTCCTGAGATATAAAATATGGGTGTGTACGTTTGCACGTGCAGAGGCACCCCCACCCCTGACTTGTGGGAAAGTGGCGGCTGATAGGTCCCTAACCACAAACCAAATTTGAACACAATCGGCTCAGCCGTTGTTGAGTGTTTACGAGAAAACACTTTTCAACACCCCTCACACGGCACGCGCCACGCGCAGTGGTTGGCACCCACATGATTCGGCATTGGTCTCAAACAGGTTAGGTTGGATGCCCCATCCAACCTACTCAGCAAAGAAATCCGCTTGTCAATCGGACGTGCGGTTGCAGATATATTAGCTTCTCAAAAGTGTCGCCACGGGCCGGGTCAGGCCGGGCCGGGTCGGGTCGGGCCGGGCCGCTCATACTCAGATTTTTCCTATACACCACGGAAGGACGAGCGCGCTTCGCGCTCGCTCGTAATCATGCAATTCAACAATTGATTTGTTCTCGAGCCTTCATTTATTTCATTTTTCAAGCCTCGCCCATAGCAAAGCAAGCATCCAATGACCCAATGAGGATCATCTACTTTGAGGTCAATGAACTGCCCATGATCACATCCAAGAGACCATGACGAGATTTGATCATAGGCAGTTACGATGAACACGTGTCGCTATGGAGCATAGTCTTTCAGTTGCATGATAAATTGTGAACATCAATTTTGGAGAAGAACAAATCATTATATATCGGCCACCTTCCACAACAGCACATCGTGTATCAGTTTAAGTTTCTCGATCATCAACTCTACAGTCGCCGGCTCCAGAACCATAATCAACACTGTGGAGTATTGTGATTTATGCCTGCTCATTAGATTGTTCTGATGCTTATTATAGTGCTCAATGTTAATTATATTGATCCGCTGCTAATTGTGTTGCTCTAACCATGTATATCGCAAATCGTGATTGTTGCCCTGGCAGGCACGTAGCCAAGGGGAGGGCGGCGGGGGCGGCCCCCCCCCCCCCCCCCCCCCCCCCCTAGAGGCCAGGAGGGCTCTTTTTGGCGCGCGAGGGCCCTTTTCGGCGCGCGCAGCGCGCCGAAAAGGGCCGACGAGACCGCGCGAAGCATGGTATCATAGGCTCTTTACTACACGACGCGTGGTCTTTAGAGAGTTTAGCGGATTTCAGAGGTCCTTTAGGGCCACCAGGGCCCTCTCTGAAAGACCAGAGGGCCCCTTGGACGTTCAAAAGATCCCTGTGCATGTCAGAGGGGCCCCTGGCAAAACCGAAAGGGCCCCTGAGCGGGTCAGAGGGCCCCCTGAGCACGTCGAATGGGCCCGCTGAACACGTCGAATGGGCCCCTAGCCAGCACAGAGGGGCCCCTGGGCAGGTTGAGAGGCTCCTGAGTATGTTGACAGGGCGACAAAGCGGTCAGCGCAGTCCTTTGCCAGGTCATAAGGGCCCCTGAGCAGGCTGTAGGGCCCCTGGACAGAACAGAGGGCCCCTGGGAAGTTAAGAGGGCCTTTGTGCAGGTCAGAGGGGCCCTGACCAGACCGAAAGGGCCCCTAGGTGGGTCAGAAGGGCCCCTGAACATGCCAAATGAGCCCCTAGCCAGCACAGAGGGGCCCCAGCGCAGGTCGGAGGGCCCTCGGAGCATGTCGCAAGGCGACAAAGCAGCCAGCGCTGTCCCTTTCTAGGTCGGAAGGGCCCTTTAGAAGGTTAAAGGGCCCCTGGAGAGACCAGAGGGCCCCTGTAAAGTTAAAAGGGCTCCTGCGCAGATCGGACGAGCCCCTGATCAGGCCGAAAGGACCCCTGGGTGGGTAAGAAGGGCCCCTGAACATGCCGAAGTGGCCCCTGGCCAGCACGGAGGGGCTCCAGGGCTGGTCGGAGGGCCCCTTGAGCATGTTGGCAAGGGCGACAAAGCAGCCAGCGTAGGCCGACCAGAAGAGTCGCTGGGCCCATCGGAGGGCTCCTGGGCAAGTCAGAGGGGCCCCTGGCTAGACCGAAAGGGTCCCTGGGCCGGTCGGAAGGTCCCTTGAACATGCCGGATGAGTTCCTAGCCAGACTGGAGGGGCCCCTGGGCAGGTCGGAAGGGCCCCTGAGCAGGGGCGGCGGATTGCAGGGGCAGGGTACCCAAAATTCCCCCCCAGTCGAAAATCCTGGGGACAAAGGGTAGTTTTGCCCCCCCCCCCCCCCCCCCCCCCCCCCCCCCCGATTTCAGCCTGCTCAATCTGGGGCAACATGACCCTTCCCCTCCCCAGGATTTTCATTTGAGGGGTGGTGGGGATTTTGGGCACCCTGCGCCCCGCAATCCGCCGCCCCTGCCCCTGAGCATGTCGGCAGGGTGTAGCGTCTGTCCGAGCCACTACAGTGTTCCTCGCCTATATTATGTGTATCGTTCGTTTTGATATGTGTCCCATTTTACTCAACTCGCATTAGGTGGGTTTCGGTTAGAGGCTTAGGCTACCAGTCGGGACCACGGACACGCTCGGTTTAAGCCAGTCATCCCATCTGTATATAGTCTGGTGTATACAACAGACCTGCGTCGTCGGTCGGCCCTGCGTTGTCGGTCGGCCATTGTTAGTTTTAGGACGGCAGGAGACCAGCTCCAGTGCGACGCCCTGTCAGTGACTAATGAGACAAAAAGCGGCGCAGTCATCCCTATTAACGATGACTGTGCCAAATGGCTAAAAGACACAAGCTGTGTTGGCCTCGCTCTTTGTGTGCGTCAGAGGAGCAGTGTCCGTACCACGGTTGCTAACGCCCGAACCGGCTGAAACGGGTTTTTCCATCACGCCTCAGGCATCGGGTGCGACCTTTGGACGGAGTATATAAACACCTAGCTGGCTGACAGTGAGGGAGGTAAGGCAGTCGGGAGCTGACCCTCGGAGCACTAACATCGTGCCTCTCTGCTGTTAGCCTGGCTCTCTGTGCTCTCTGTTGGCAACTGAACCGGTGGTGTGCCTCTGACGAACTTGTGTGCTGACCCGAAATATCATCTCTGCCGTTCAACTCAACTGTTTTACCCGTCAGGAAGAGAGATCCTAGACACTCATCACGACTCGAGTGGAAATCCGCCTCGTTACAGTGGTGCCGTGACCCGGATTTACTTCTAGATTCTTCTATGTCCGGACCCTGCCAGGAGAGACAGACGAGCCAGCCCAGCATCATCTTCCAGATATCGACAGAGCCGGATCGAGAACTTGCCGACTCAGCTCGGCCCAGTTTGAGCAAAAACTACAACTCCAACTCCAACGGTCAGTGTGTGTGCTGGGACGCTCTGATCCCATCCATCCATCTGCTCAGCGCGCCTACCTTCAGCGTCCACGGACAAGACGTCTGCCCCTACCACAAGGCCTACTTCATCCGACGCCTCTCTGTGGAGCGCGTGCATCACTGTGCTTGTCATTATAAGCCAGACGATCACCGCTGCACAGACTGCGGCTACTGCCACGACTGCGGATGCGACCTAATCACCACATCTACTAGCAACTTTCATCGCTGCTCCTGCGCATACTGCCTGGCTCGGTGCTGCGGAATCGGCGCGTCAAACCGCACGTTCGGCACTGCGCAGAAACAGCACCTGTTTCTACGTGCTAAGCAGGCTGAGGCCCGCTGCGCCGTTGGAACGCTACCCAGCCAGGTTGGTCACCCAGTGCGCATCACCTTGGAGACTTGGGCAACTGTTAACCAGCTCGTGGAACCGCCGATACCAGGCCGTCAGCTCGGCCGCCTCACACGTGCCCAGTTCCGCCCAACTACCGCTGGTCAGACCAAGACTCACCAGCTGCCGGTGCGACCGAACAATCACATCTCGGCATCACTGGCCTGAACCTCCACAGTCTACCGCATCAGTTGACAACCAAGCTGTATGCGCCCATCAGCTCTGCTGCCATCGCAGCTGCTGTCAGACCCCAGCCTCCAATCAGCAGTGGCACCGCTGATAAGCGCGCCGAAGAAGGGACCTCCTGCAACTGCGAAGCCCAGGCTGAGACTCTTCACTCAGTTCTGGATCCAGACTGGACGCCTACAGTGATCAGCAACACCGCAGCAGCCCAAGCACGGACCAGCAACTCAGCGACAGCCCAGGTCCCCAGCGAAGACGAGTGGTGAGAGGAACATCGCAACAGCTACCTTGGGCCAGACAATCAGCTGGTAAGTGCCTCACACCATCCCTCCCTGATAAAGATCAAATTAACGTCATGGAGGCAAGGGCAATGATAGATCAGATGGCACATTGTGTCAAAAGCCTCGGAAACAAGTTAGCACTATCACAAACTCTAACCCATAGCAAAAAAGCCACCTTTGACGGATCGAATGCCGATGCTTTTTCAAAATGGATGCTGGAAATGGACGATATTTATGCTGCCGTAGACGGTGATGAACAACAGACTTTGTGGGCTGCCTCTCAACTGCTGAGAGGAACCGCTACCGACCATTTTAGAGAAATCAAGGACGGACTGAACTCATGGCCCCAGCTAAAGAACCTGATGATCACCCGTTACGCTCATTTGAACCCCACAGCTCGTTCCAAGCAAAAACTGAGATGCGCCCTGCAACACACCAACGAGACAGTAGCCGACTACGCTGAAAGGGTACGTTCTCTAGCTGCTCAGGCCTATGCAGATCGACTAGGAGAGAAAGAGGTAGTCGAGATCATAACGAACGCCTCCATTAACGGACTAAGAGACCGACGCCTTCAAAGTAGTATATCCAGAAAAATGCCGACTACACTGACTGACGCTTACAACCACGCTATGTCTGAGCAACGTGTCAGCGAGCATTTATCTATGTTTACGCCCCTCATCTGCCCCCGAACCCATGGAGTGCAACGCAATCGCTAAAATGACGGACACAATGCAGCTGAAATTGAACACAGTGACAGAGACACTGGCAAACATTTGCCAGGTTCTATCGACCCGACAGCCACAGCAACAACCTCCATTTCAGGTCCAGCCTCAGATAGACCAGCAGTACCAACAGCAGCCGCCTCGATTTCCCCCACAGCAGTACCAACAGCAGCAGCCTCGATTTCCCCCACAGCAGTACCAGAACCGGTTTGATAACCGTCCGCCGCCGCGTCGCCCTGTCCAAAACAGACCGCCAATGGGAGCTAACGGCAATGTTTCACAGGAATATCGCTGGACATTGGACAACCGTCCAATCTGCCATTTCTGCGGCATCCCAGGACACATACAGCGGGCATGTCGTAAGAGAGCAGCGGCAACCACCGCTGTCCCTCAGCAATCCCAGCGTCAGGGAAACTAGAGGAGCCTCACCCAGGAGAGGATAAAACGCAAACCGCGTATATCCTACAGGTAAGCGAGAATTGCCCATACATAGACATACATATTGGCACACATCAATTTAGAACACTTCTCGACACAGGCGCGCAACTTTCCCTAGTTAGCGAAGAATTTGTGAAATTATGTGACCCTCAGCTGGTCAAACCCACCCAAAGCTCGTCACAAATTACTCTACGCTCCGCTACTGGTCATTCGCTAGAAGTTTCTCAAACAGTGAGAATTCGCATCACTCTAGGAAAAGTTCGAATGTACCATGACTTTGTGGTGGTAAAATATTTAAAACATGATATGATCCTAGGAATTGACTTTTTGAACGCTCGCAAAGCCAAATTAGACTTTGAAACTCAGACTCTGATTATTGGAAGTTCAGTATACCCACTGAAAGAAAGACAAGGACAAAGAAACAAAGAAATCAATCTTGTGAGACTCGCGGAGGACGTAGACGTCTTCTCACGTTCGGACGTACAAGTCAAATGCTTCATTTCGAAAAGGAAGCAAGCTGGTGAAAATTTTGTAGTCACACAACTGCCGTCGTCACCATGTTTTGAGAACGAAACAGGCATATTGATTCCCAACGCACTGGTAAAACTTTCCAAAAACAAACATATTCCTTGGGCTATTGTAAATGAGACTGGCAGATACGTTAGTTTCAAGAAAGGTCAAGTATTAGGGATTGCAACAAAATACCGAGATGAAGAGCAAGGCTCTAATATCTCATCTGTCACAATAGAGCAAAAGAACCAAAAAGAAATCAGTCCTTCAGACATACTGTCAACATTCAACTTGGATCATATCCCAGCAGACCGACGCGACGCATTGGTCAAACTTTTGGAAAAGAATCTGGACGTGTTTGTGCAAAAAGACGATGAGTTGACATCTACCAATGTCACGAAGATGAGAATTAACACGCAGAACCATCCCCCGTCTTATCAACCCCCTAGACGTCCGCCTTTAGCATACCGACCCATTTTGGAAGAACAAGTTCGAGAAATGCTCAGTGCCAACGTAATACGACGTAGCAATTCACCTTGGATGTCTACTGTACTTTTGGTTCCAAAGAAAGACGGTTCTATGAGATTTTGTGTAGATTTTCGAAAAGTAAACGCCATTATAGTGCGTCCAGCAGCCAGCATACCATCAGCAGAAGATATCTTTACGCGTTAGGAAAATCGAAGTTTCGAACTAGTTTGGACATGAAGCAAGGTTTTTGGCAAATTCCAATCAAAGAAGAGGACAAAGAGAAGACTGCTATTAACACAGATGCAGGCGTTTTCGAATTCAATAAGATGCCATTCGGAATGACAGGGGCCCCGGCCGTTTTCCAAAATTGCATGAATGCAGTTTTGGGCGATATTCGCCATTTTGCACTTGCCTTTGTAGACGACATTATGGTGTTCAGTGAAACGTTTGAAGAACATATCAGGCACCTCGGAGAAGTATTTGATAGACTACGCAAAGCCAATCTCAAACTCAAAATTTCGAAATGTGATTTCATCCAAAAAGAGCTCAATTACCTCGGCCATCTTATCTCAGACAAAGGAATCTCGGTCGATTCAGAGAAAGTCTCAGTAATGAAAAATCTCCAGCCACCAGAGAATATTCGTGAAGTCCGCAGTTTTTTGGGTATGACTTCATACTACAGGAAATATGTGCCGAATTTCAGCAAAATCGCAAAGCCCCTCACAGTCCTCACTCGCAAAAACGCTAGATTTAAATGGTCAGATGAAGCACAGAGCGCGTTCGAGTTCCTCAAAAACTCGCTACTTCCAAGCACCGATTTTGGCCTTCCCAGACATTTCGAAACCATTCAAGTTATATACTGATGCATCACAGTACGCAATAGGTGCTGTGTTAATGCAAGAACGCGATGGTCACGATCGTGTCATTCAGTATGTGTCGCATCAGTTTTCAGAACAAAAACAAAAATGGCCCACTATCGAGCGCGAAGCGTTCGCCATCGTCTATAGTTTGGAAAAACTCAGACCTATATTGATCGGCACGGATATCACCGTTTACACAGATCACAAGCCCCTAAATCATCTCTTTACCAGTGAAATGAAAAATCCTCGTATTCAAAGATGGGCCATTATTTTAGGCGAATATGCATGCAAAATCGAATACATCTCTGGTCCCAAAAATGTAGCCGCAGAAATGCTATCTCGCTTGCACAATACACCCGTTGCTGGAAATTTGAATGACAATGTACATCTGGATTGGAAGGGAGAAACTGCAGACATTAACGTAGCTGACGTTCATGTTGTCGATAACACAGTTCAGATGGCAGTAGAATCTCTTGATTGGAAGGGAGAAACTGCAGACATTAACGTAGCTGACGTTAATGTTGTCGATAACGCAGTTCAGATGGAAGTAGAGTCAGAGGAGTCGGAACAGAAACCAAGGGACTATCACGATTTCGATGAAAAATCATTACGGCAAGCTCAGCTTGAGGATGATGAACTACAAATTATTATTTCAGACCTACAGAGTGAGGTCCCCAATCCTCAAGTATTGGCAAAATATTGTTTGGAAGACAATCTTTTATATCATGTCGAAAACGGTACGAAAACTAGGCCACAAACTCGCATGCAACTCGTGATCCCGCCCGCTTATCGGAAGATTATTCTTGAAGGAGCTCATGATGGTTATTTAGGAGGCCATTTGGGAATAGAGAAAACAACTGACAAGATTTTGAAATCATATTATTGGCCAAACCTGCTAAAAGATGTCGTCCAATATGTGCAGTCCTGTGAAACATGTCAACGTAAAAAGTTGAACAAAGAAAGACGCCCGATGCAGGACATGCCAATGCCTAACGCCCCCATGGAAATTGTAGGTATTGATACATGTGGCCCGTTTCCCGTTTCTGAAGAAGGGAACAAATATGTTTGTACAATAGTGGATCATTTCAGTGGGTGGCCCGAAACATATGCCATCCCTGATAAACCTGCTAATACAATGGCCCAGCTCCTTCTGAGTGAATTTATCCCTCGCCACGGATGCCCACGACTTATTATTAGCGATCAAGGAACGGAGTATTGTAATGCGTTACTAAATCTTGTGAACAAAGAATTAGGAATTTCAAGGATCCGTACATCCAGCTATCATCCCCAGTCAAATGGAAAACAGAACGTTTCCATCGCTGCATGGACGAGATGATCCAAAAACAAATTAGCGAAGATCAAACCCAATGGGACCAGATCTTACAACCATGTTTAGGCGCTTATCGCATGAGTAAGAATGAGTCGACAAAATATGCCCCGTACTTTGTGATGTATGGACGCGACCCTGTGCTGCCGGTAGACACATTACTTCAGCCCCGTCTTCGCTACTCTGGGGAAGATTACGTGCCTGCCATGTTCGAACACTTGCACAACGCATACACACAGGTCGCCAACAACTTACAGCAATCTAGGGAACACAACAAATCGCTCATTTAAAAAACAGCTACTCCGTCCAACTTTAAACCAGGTGACTTGGTTTACTATTTCGATCCTTCTGTTAGACCAGGTGACTCCACTAAACTAACACTTTACTGGAAAAACTACTTCCGTATTGTATCCAAATTGGGAGAAGAAAACTATTGCATCAAAAACATGAACACGGGCAAAACAAAAATAGTTCACTCAGAAAACCTCCGCCATCGGGATTCGAACGATGCATGGGACAGGACGTACGACTCTGTTCGTCGACCTGTACAGGTAAGTGGTGTCAGGCCTGAAGATCAGCCCATCCGTCAACCACCGCTGCGCGCCGCACGGCTACCCTTCAGTGACCAGATCTGGTACACCAACGAAGGACCATCACAGCCGGCCCCCGTACAGCTGACGGATGACACCAAACTGCCATCATCGAATCCTGCAGCGCAGCCGACAGACGGAGCTGCAACAGAAGCAGAAGAAGTAGAGGAAACAGGAGAGGAAGGAGAAATGCAAGAAGCCGTAGAAAACACAACCAGTCCGCTACAGCCTTCAGCAGCAACCGCCAGCCCCGCAGTCTTCTCGCCACATTCATCGGAAGGTGGTGAGCACGGTCAGCTGACACCGCTGTCACAGAGGAGCCCAGCACCAATGTTGGTGCCACAGAGGAGATATTTCCTCAGGTCGCAAGGTCCCCTGCCTGGCCCTGCTGACGCTAACGCTCCTCTCGAAGGTTACAGGTACGCCAATGCCAGGCAAAGGTACGTACCAAAAAGACAACACGACTCATCTAATGAGCGGACAAATAACTATGACAAAAGACCAAGGGTACAATATGACTCGGACTGCCTGTCTAACGGGACGGCAGCCCCAAATGTCGCTCTAGTCCAGCAGACATTTGAAAAAGCGGATTCGGCTATTATAGACGATCTGTCCAATTGGCACCCAAGAGTTTCTGGTCTATTGTTGTTTTGTGCAAAGCTTCTGTTTCCGAGCATTGGCTAAAATGTGTTTTTCTGTCTTTACAGGCGATGACCATGCGGACCATGACAATCGCACTCCTTGGCTGGCTCGCCCTGATGCTCCAAGCATCATCTGACCAAACCCCGACTGACCCAGGGCATCTCTTCATCCCTGTTGGTAAAATATACCCGAGCTATAGCTCATGGGCAGTTACCGTCTCAACTAACATTGCCCCTTATTCGCAAGCAAATATATATAATAACCCCAAGCAACCACGCGGCTAGCAGACACGGCTAAATTCGTGAGGTCCCAACAAGCAGCCAACAAGACGCTTGGCTCCGATGCTCGGTGTTCCATGATGCAGGTATCCCTAAATCAATTAGAAGCGGCTATCAATCAACTCCAACGTGAAGAGATAGATTTAACGGATACTTTCGGTGACCTTCTCTATCCCCCACAATACCAAGGCACACCGCAAACATCCTCGTCTGAAACTAACCCTAGGCGACCGAAGCGTGGATTAATTAATGGAATCGGTAACATCATGTCGTCCTTGTTCGGCACTGCAACCGAGAGTGAAATCAAACATTTGACTCACAACGTAAAGCTTGTCAATCAAAAGGATATGGCTATTGCACATAAGTTTAACGGTACCCTAAGAGTTTTAAATGCCACCCGTGTTGCTACTTCTAAGAATCGTCTTGCCCTCAGATCTCTGACAAAGGCTGTAAATTCCATGACCACTGCAAGTAGCAATCTAGTCGAAACAATTCATGGAAACAGCCAAACCATTGACATCTCACTACATATCTCTGAAGTAACGAATAACATCCTACGGGTGACGCAAAGCGTCCAACGTTTATACTCAGAGCTAAACATGCTGTCACACAAACTAGCCCTGGCCCAAGTTGGCATACTTCATAAGGAACTCATTCCCCGCCTCGAATTTGGACGCCTTCTCCGCAGGATCAACAAAAACCTGCCATCTAACTTTGCCTTACCATTCGAAACCAACCAGATACCCGATTATATCAGAACTGTCAAGACTAAGCTGATTGAAGGTGCAGACGCCTATCATGTCTTATTCTACGTGCCTCTACTTCACACGCTTCATGCCTTTGATGTTTATCGCTTTTTCCCGTACCAAGTACCTATGCATCACCACAATGTTTCCCTGAGTTATTATCCCGACGAACCCCGATATCTGCTGATGTCAGAAAACCGTCAACACTTTATCCAGCCTGACCAATCCGAAATCGAGACTTGCATCCTTGCCCGTCAACCCTTCTGCCCACTCCATGAACCCGCTTATTCTACCGCCGGATCAACCTCTTGTGTAGCCGCTCTTTTCAAACGTGACACCACCGCCATACATGCTCTCTGCTCGCCGCACATTAAACCTTCGAATGGCGCACCAAAGGCCTACTATCTGACCAAAGGTCAATGGCTAGTAGTGTCCCGTCCACCCTTTCAGGTCACTATCTTTTGTGCCTCATTACAAAAGAGTCGGACGCTTTCCATCCTCAAGGCCGTCGATATTCTCTCGCTCGACATTGAGTGTTCCGCCTCCGGTGACACATTCTATCTGCCCCCATATTATGCCAGTGAGTCTCACTTGGAACTCCCACCATTTCGACCCGAGGCCCTCTATTATAACAATTCCTTACCTATTTGGCGCTCGAAGTGGTCTGACACTTTAACTAACATCTCATCTCGCCATGAGATGTTATCATCTCCTCCTGCCGCCGCTGCATATTAATGGCATGAATGCTGACGACTATTTCGATCAATTGGAAGCCCTACCCCTGGAGCAGGTTCAAACCGAGAGTCCTGCGGCCTTTTCCAGGTCAATGTTGCTTCTAATCATTATCGGTGTACTGGTTGTTGCTTGCATCTGCTTTGTGGTTAAGCATTGCTGCCCCCAACGCGGTCACTATGCTCTGCCCCGCTTTCATTTGGTTCGCCCCGCAGTCATGCCAGACTCCCCAGAGCCAGCCATCGAAATGCAGGAGTCGGTGTCAATGGTATCGCCTACGCCTACGCCCCCAGCTGACCATGGCCACGGTACGCCACCGTGCGCTCTGCGCTCCGTGCATCCCTTCGCCGGGCTGGACGCATCACCAACACGAGGTGTTGCTCCATCTGCCGCCCTGGCCCAGACCGCGTCTGCACTTCCTGGTGCGCGACCGATCGCCTATCTATCTCCCCTGGTGTGAGGCACCTACGAATCGGACGACTGACCCGTCGTCGCTGCTCTACGAGCCCTCGCCAGCACCTCGTCGCCTCCGCTCCTGCGGTGGCGCCATTGGCCACGCTGACGCGCGTGTGCCCGGTGCTGGGTGTGACCATTTGTGTGTATATATTACTCCCTGACGCGCGTGCGTCCGGTGCCGTGTGTGGACTTTGTTTAGATATAATTCTCGTTCGTTCGCCGCGATTGCCGTACTGGGTGGTAGTTTGTTGTCTCCCTTTGCCCTTCAGGCGTCGGGAGCGAGCATATTTTCTTTCTTTCTCGCCTACCAAAAATGCTTATTTTCATTGGTGGGGGAGGTATTGTAGTGTCTGTCCGGCCACTACAGTGTTCCTCGCCTATATTATGTGTATCGTTCGTTTTGATATGTGTCCCATTTTACTCAACTTGCATTAGGTGGGTTTCGGTTAGAGGCTTAGGCTACCAGTCGGGACCACGGACACGCTCGGTTTCAGCCAGTCATCCCGTCTGTATATAGTCTGGTGTATACAACAGACCTGCGTCGTCGGTCGGCCCTGCGCCGTCGGTCGGCCATTGTCGTCGTCGGACGGCAGGAGACCAGCTCCAGTGCGACGCCCTGTCAGTGACTAATGAGACAAAAAGCGGCGCAGTCATCCCTACTAACGATGACTGTGCCAAATGGCTAAAAGACACAAGCTGTGTTGGCCTCGCTCTTTGTGTGCGTCAGAGGAGCAGTGTCCGTACCACGGTTGCTAACGCCCGAACCGGCTGAAACGGGTTTTTCCATCACGCCTCAGGCGTCGGGCGCGACCTTTGGACGGAGTATATAAACACCTAGCTGGCTGACAGTGAGGGAGGTAAGGCAGTCGGGAGCTGACCCTCGGAGCACTAATATCGTGCCTCTCTGCTGTTAGCCTGGCTCTCTGTGCTCTCTGTTGGCAACTGAACCGGTGGTGTGCCTCTGACGAACTTGTGTGCTGACCCGAAATATCATCTCTGCCGTTCAACTCAACTGTTTCACCAGTCAGGAAGAGAGAGCCTAGACACTCATCACGACTCGAGTAGAAATCCGCCTCGTTACAAGGGCGACAAAGCAGCCAGTGCAGTCCCTGGCCAGGTCGGAAGGACCTCTGAACAGGCCGAATGGGCCCCTTGACACACAAGAGGGACTTCTTGGAAGGTCAGAGGAGTCTCTGGTGAGACCGGAAGGGTAAAAGCACGTAGAGATCGCCGATGAAGATTAAATACAAAGAGGACTTACTCCATAATACAAATATTAAAAGCGGAGCTTTCGCGTATATTGTAACACCCTTTGTCAGGGTGCTACAATATATCCGAAAAATCCGATTTTATTTTTCATGTAGAGTAAGCCCTCTTTGCAGAGGTGAAAAAAACGTCACGACTGTCTCCCACTAAATTGCAAAACGTGATTTCGTCTCCTTGTCCCTTGTAATGGCAGGTCACAGTGTCCCAAAATTTGTCGATTTGGGTGTGAAATGACGCCCAAATTTGAATAATTTTTCTCACTCCCCATTTTAGGAGTGAATTTTCCACTCCCAAATTATGAATTGTGACATAAATATTGAGATTATAAAGATTCTGACATAAATATTGACTAAAAGTAGGTATATGATTTCAACGAAAACTACTGCTTTTCATATTCAAAACAAATCAATATTGTACCATTTTCTACACAATTTTCCACTCTCATGGTCTTTTTTTGCTCAAATTTTCCACTCTGACTCCCAAGCAAACATTGAATGTTGGGACACTGTGTAAGGAAACATATCCGAGTCTGTTTCAGGGCATGTTGAGGAATACACACACATTTCATGTCCAGTGTTCACACATGAACATTTCAAGCAATAGTAAATGTTCTATTGTACATTTACTGTACATTTTTGGAGAGGGAGAGGAAATAGCAATTTAATTGACATAAAAATAAGAGATTATTTGGGCAAGGTAATCATTAGACAAATAAAACAATGCAATACACCAAACTCACAATACTAGATAATATTTATAAATTGCCTTAGGGCTTGTGATGATTATTGGTGTTCAATGGCTCTCCAACAACTAAGGTCACATGACTCCCATGCCTTAGGGCTTAGAATGATCACTTGAGCATAGATGTCAAAATAATGTTGACCTTCCTTGGTGTACATGGTCAGAAATGGTTTGTGGTCTGTGGATCAATGATATGCTTTACATATTCTGACACACTGAAAGTGACATTGGAAATTACTTATATTGAAAGCTAAGTGTCACAAGTGTGAAGTCAAAAACACAATCAAATTCAATAACATCATCAAATGCAGGGTATAGATTAGCATTCCATTGGATAGCTCGTTTATTTCTTCCAACAATTATTTGTATAGCATGTCTGATGAAATAAGCAACTGCCTTGCAGTACCAACATAAAAGTAAAAATAGCACAATACGTGGGACAGTTAACTAACAAACGACACATAATGCAAATAATATACACAATACAAAATGTGACTTAATACCTGAATAGATCAGCAAGCAAGGAAAACAATTAATCACTATTTTGTAACATCAAGTCAGGACCAGCATGAATATTTGACCAATCATTGCAAGAAGAAATGTCTTTAAATTCAGCACAGTTTAAAATATTTAGTGATTTCAAATCCTTCCCATTATTCCTTGTGGGTTGTTGTAAGAAATATTTTGCCTTTGTTATGATGATTTATTTGAGACCTTTGCAGGTTGATTTTATGTTGGGTAAAAGTCCAATCTTTGGACACGTCCTAACGGCTAACCTCAGACTATTCATGCTATCATAGTGCAGACAATACTGACGCACAGTGCTTTAGCGTGTCTATATTGTGTACATTCTGATAGCATGAAAAGTGTGAGGTTAGGACGTTTAGGTTTAGGATAGTAAGCTGACGTTAGACAGGGTCTATTCAGGGCTCACTTAAAACAAAACAGAATCAGGTGCCGACTGGTCAGGTCAGGCTGAGGAAATGGTGGCCCAGTGTTGGTCAAGTTTGTTTATAAACATATTGGTCGTTGTGGCTTCAACTACTTCTCGTGGTAGATTGTTCCACTGATTGACCACTCTGTTGGAGAAGAACTTCAGTCTAAACACGTGCCTTGTCCTCCTTTTCCTCTATGAACATGTCTTGGGTTACAGCAGTTGACCCTTATACATAATTTAGAAAGAAACTCCAACTTTAAGATTGTCTGGCAAAAGTGCAATGCAGTTCCCATTTATTCTCACACTAGTCACAAATATGCTGACATATGTTCTTACCTTGAAGCCAAGATTGACACTTTCCACCCTTGCCCAAACCAGAGTTTTTTTTCTCAGAAGAATTAAAATTGGCAATCTATTGTGGTTGGTGTTCATTTGCGTTTTCAAGGTCCTTCTTTCACCATGGAAATCACAGCTTGTATGACCGCAGTGTACTTGCATACGCGATGGCGGTTTCCCATGTTAACTTGACTTACGAACACAATATATCAATCACAAAAAAATAGGTACGTAGGTATGTGCCTAATACACATTTAAACGCTGTGAATTGGCTGTGAAGCACAAACCCGCTTCACCACAGATGCGCCAGATATGTACAATACGAGGAAGCACTGACATCCATATAATACCTAGACAGCCATCTTGCGCCGTCCGGCCGTTCCCACACTGCGTGGTGGCGCCACCACTAACTCACCAGCCCTGGGGGGCGAAACATCGCGGGCGCCATAGGGACTAATGTATAAATGGCAAATCTGAACGGCTTCCTGACTGGGCTACGATTGGAAAAAGTGGTGCAAAGTAGCATCATATTATTCGCTGGAGATTCTAGATTGAGCCAAAACGAATTATAAGGTTCCACCTGGTCATGGAATTTCTGGAGAGCAGCTGAAATGATCGGTTACCATGGCCTTATTTGAGATGTAACAACCACGTTATACTGTTCACTTTCCGTTACGAATGCGATCTAAGCTTAGTATATTAAGTATATGAAGCTTAGATCGCATTTGCAACGGAAAGTGAACGGTATAACGTGGCTTTACACCCCAAATAAGGCCATGATAACCGATCATGTCAGCTGCTCTACAGAAATTCCATGACCAGGTGGAACCTTATAATTCGTTTGGGCTCAATCTAGAATCTCCAACGAATGATATGATGCTATTTTGCACCACTTTTTCCAAGCGTAGCCCAGTCAGGGCGCCGTTCAGATTTGCCATTTATACATTGGTCCCTATGGCGCCCGCGATGTTTTGCCCCCCAGGACGGCTGACGCCACCACCACACAGTGACGATCTTCATTTTCAAATTCATCAAATTCAAAATTTTCGCGCCGCTCCGCGGCGCAATTTAACTACAAATTCAATTATATGCGGGTTAGGAAAAAAATCGGTCAGTTTCTCGGCGCATTTAGGTGTTATGTTGCTACTTTCCTATATTATTGGGCAAAATAGTTCATTTTAGTACCTTTTCCCCGCACTTTTAAACGCACAATATAACAATTTTAGAGGTCCGCACCATACCCAATGCGACACATTGATGAGAAAGCAACGGGCCGTCCGGCGTATGCGGAGCGCGAGTTGGCTGTCTAGGTATTATATTGATGTCAGTGTGAGGGAGGCTGAAAAATAATACTGGCTCGCGAGACAGGCGTTAAGGGTCAAAATTCCCATTGTGCAGCAGTAAAGAAAACCCTTATGAAGATCGTGCCTGTCTCGCCAGGTAATACCTTTCGCCCACTATTGTCTGGCTCGCAACCGATGAGGAAACAAGTACTAAATTCAATGCCGTGAAAGCTATTCTATAACTTATGAAGAATGTTCTGTGGTAGTTGTACGGCGGTCAAAAGAAAAACAGAAAATGACTGAAAACAATACTTGTAGTTAACAACATTATGTCTCCTGGGCATTTTGTTGCCGATGTCTTTCTGTCTCCCACTCCAGTGGCCAAGTAAGCAGTTTTTTTCACCTCTGCCTCTTTGTATTATATATATATATATATATATATATATATATATATATATATATATATATATATATATATATATATATCACCCACTCCACATCATGTCTTTTCGCTTCGCGGATCCCAGATGAGTCCCTGAACAGGTCAGAAGGGCGTGGAAAAGGTCAGAGGGGCCCCTAGACGATCTGAAGGGACCTTGGGCCTTTCAACAGTAAGAATACAGTTGTACAGGGAATAAAATTCAAAATTTTTGCGCCGCTCCGCGGCGCAATTTAACTACAAATTCAATTATATGCGGGTTAGGAAAAAAATCGGTCAGTTTCTCGGCGCATTTAGGTGTTATGTTGCTAGTTTCCTATATTATTGGGCAAAATAGTTCATTTTAGTACCTTTTCCCCGCACTTTTAAACGCACAATATAACAATTTTAGAGGTCCGCACCATACCCAATGCGACACATTGATGAGAAAGCAACCCAGGGCATAATACTCACAATTTTCGCGCCGCTCCGCGGCGCAATTTGTTTAAGAGTTCCAGGTCTTGAGCTTAAAAAAAAAAGATTCCAAGTTGATATAGCTGATTCCAAATTGGTGTCTCTGGTTCCAAACTTGATATGGCAGTTTGCTAACTTGATATGGCAGTTTGCTCCTAAAAGTTGGTATGGCCCATGCCATACCTGCCATACTGCATTTTCCAGCCTTGTAACGTGCCTTTTCATGCGTTTTTTTTTGGGGGGGGGTCCTTTCAACGCTTGGGAAGAGGCCCTTTCAACGCTCGGGAAGGGGCCCTTTCGAGGCGCCGCCCCCCCCCCCCCCTGGACGAAATCCTGGCTACGTGCCTGTGCCCTGGTGTAGCCTACCTTGGAATAACATATATTTGCAAAGGAAACTTCCATTTCATTTCACTCACCATTGCAGCTATTGATTTCTTCCAATATGTAATCCAACGTGGAAACCAATCAGACCAATCGTATGGTCTTCGCAAATATCACACAGACTCCAGATCATGCCATCCGATCCATCCAGATCATGCCATCCGACCCATCCAGTGCCGGAGGAAAACAGTTCCTATATTGAATGGCAATAAAGTAGTTTGCAAAGTAAGCGAGTCGAGTGCGCTAGTGTCAAAGGTTTCTCCAAGGCAACTAACTATATCACCTCCAAGTTCATTTACTGTGTTTAACCCTCGCCCATGCAGGCTCCGATACCTACGTGACCGTGCAGGGGGTGGGTACGACCACCTCCCCCTGGCGTTTCGCCCCTAGTTGAGCTAGCACTTCGATTAAAAAACGAGCGTGTTCCTTGTGACGAGAGGAACCCGTTGGTATCCGATTTTAAAGTACGGGGTCATTATGTGACCTCTGAGGTCATGTAAATGACCCGGATGTCATCAAAATCGAGCATGTGTAGAAATTCAATTATAATCGAGCTAGAATCGTGAATGAACATATAATTATGCAAAATGGACGCCAAAATTGAAATCAGCGTCACAAAATGTCCTAGAAACTACCAGAATCCAAAAAGGTAATATCAGGTCATCGGAGGTCAGTGACCTCGGTTGACCCGTGGAGCACCATGGCCCCAGTGGAACATATAATTATGTAAAATGAATGCCACATTTGAAATCAGCGTCACAAAATGTCTTAGAAACTGCCAGAGGCAAAACAGTCATTTCAGGTCATCGGAGGTCACGATCTCAGTGGAAACAATAAATGTCACCTGTGCATATAACCTGTGCATATAACAACTGTATGCTCCTGAACAATACACACTCGGAAAGTGCACAAGTTACCAGCATCGATACTACGGGACGCCAGTTGCGCCTGATATGACCTTGAGAAATAGGTCATATCAGGTCACGGTCATGAGTTGAATTTGAATATTTTCAGTATGTGTCCAATTGTTCAAACGTAGGATACTGCAAGTTCCATCGCAATCGGTTTATAAATACGCGATTTATCTTCTAAACCGGAGGGGTGGCATCCCCCCCCCCCCCTGCACTGGCGAGGGTTAATTAAGTAGAAGAACTCAGTACATTGCTGAGATTCCTCTCACAGAACTAGTTAAGTTGACATTTAGCATCCCCGCTCGCAGAGCAAATACACTCATATACAAGTTGTGATCCAGTGTGGTAAAAAGTCTCCGCAGATTTAATCGGAGAAATGTGATGGTGACAAAAAGTCTGCACAAAGATTATATCAGAGCAAATGTGATCAGGGGCGCAGCCAGGGGGGGGGGCAAGGGGGAAATTGACCCCCCACCCCCACCCCCCACCCCACTTACGGGTCACAAGGGGCCTCGCCGAGATTGGCCCAGATACCATTTGCATTAGCTAAATGGATTTCAAAAAGTCACAGAGGAGCCCTCAAACCAGGCAAGGGTCACTGGTGCATGTCAATGGCCCTCAGAGACACTGCAGGGCTTTCGAAGCCGGCCCAGGGGGCCTCTTGGGCATGTCCAGGGGCCCATTGAGCCCACTGAGGGGCCCAAACAACTGTCCAGTGGCCTCTCGAGTATGTCCGGGGACCCATTGAGCCCACTTAAGGGTGCATAAACATGCCCAGGGACCTTTCGTGCATGCCCTGTGGCCCATTGAGCCTACTCAGGGGCCCAAAAATCCTTCACAGGGGCCTATAGAGCATGTCCACTTGTCCAGGGGCCAATTGAGCCCACCCACGGCCCAACAAACCTGCCCAGTGGCCTCTCGAGCATGTCCAGGGGCCCATTGAGTATGTTCAGGGGCCTCTTGAGCCTGGCCAGGGGCCCATTATAGTCTGTTTTGGGGCCACTTAAACCTGTCCAGGGGCCAATTATAGTTTTCCCAGAGGCCATCGAGTCTGTTAAGGGACCTCTCGAACCTGCCCAGGGGCCATTAGAGCCTGTCCAGAGGCCTCTCGAGCTTGCCCAGGGGCTTATTGAGTCTGTTCAGGGGCCTCTCGGGTTCAGGGGCCGAAATCCGTTGAGTTTTTCATATCCAGGGGTATGTTTTGGGGTGGGGGCCTTTCCCAGGGCTTGCCCCCCCCCCTTCTGAAGGTCTGGCTGCGCCCCTGAATGTGATGCATGCAGACAAAAAGTATCCGTTTCTCATGAGAAATACCCAGGAAACTGACCCAATCTGGTGATTCCCGGCCGGGAATCGGCGGGGCGGCTCGCCGATTGATCACTAACGGGCGGGGGCGGGGGCGGGGATGGGGACGGAGCGGGCCGGCTGGGCCGGGGCGGGGGCAGGGGCCGGGATGGGGGCGGGGGCGGGGACGGGGACGGGGGCGGGGACGGGGGCGGGGACGGAGCGGGCCGGCTGGGTCGGGGCAGGGCGGGGCGGGGGCGGGGGCGGGGGCGGGGGCGGGGGCGGGGGCGGGGGCGGGGGCGGGGGCGGGGGCGGGGGCGGGGGCGGGGGCGGGGGCGGGGGCGGGGCGGGGGCGGACCCCGACCATCCACGCTGGGGAGCGACCAAATGGTTACAGCCAGGCGTCTGCATAAGCGGAGACGCCTGAGATAGGTAGCCCAGGCGGTGTGCGACGCACTGACCGGGTGCCAAACACCGCTCATCGCTCCTACTGATGAATCACCCCGGCTCCATCTCCGCCGGGCGGACCGAGAGCTTCGTCAGCAATCAGTCGAAGACTTATCATCGGATTCCTCATAAGAAGATCACCACGCTCCTCATTATATGCTGCTCGTTTTTGTGGCGTAAATTAATCCCTTCGCTGCTCGGTGTCTGCGTTATGAGCAAGGCTATATGGGTGTGTCCCTGGCTATTTTCGACATCGTTCTTCGCATTAGACTAGCACTTTCCTATCACTTATCGGCGTGACTTGTGACAAGCACTTTCCTATCACTTATCGGCGTGACTTGTGACAAGCACTTTCCTATCACTTATCGGCGTGACTTGTGATACATAAGATAAGTGGCGCTTTTTTATAATCTGAGCTATCTAATTTGAGCTGCTCTTGCTGGATGAAACATTAAAAAAGAGAAAATAAACACCTTGTTGATTCAATAACAAATGACGATATAAACTACAGAGTTGATAATTATTGTAGCTAGAAGATGTTTTTGTTGCATATCATTCAGTTGATTGGTCCACAAATCATCCAAAAACAACACGTATATGATCACGGAACTAAAATTTGCAAACCACTTCAAAGCATTGTTGCTTCTTGGCAAATTCTGCAAAATATTGCAAGTTAAATGTGTATGTACGTGAACCAAATAATGAAACAATTTAAACTTAATGTAAAAATAAATGTAAGATAGCGCCGTGGTGAGATAAGACTCAGTGGCGGATCCAGGGGAGGCGTAGGGGGCTAAAAAACCCTGCCTTAGAAAACAGCGCCCTCGGGCACCGCGGCGCGAAGGCGCCGCGACGCCGTTCTCGCAAAGGATTTGCCGGCGCCGAAGGCGCCGTAGCGTTCTCGGGAGGCCGCCAGGGCACCCTTGTGTCTACCGGCAGCATCGTAGCCCTCTTGAAAGGCACCTTGGCACCCCCCGAAGATAGCTTGCCGACCTCACAACGCAATGTGCCGCCCTCAGAAGGTACATCGCCACCCTCGGAAGGCATTATGCCGCCCTTGGAAAGCATCATGCCGCCCTCGGAAGGCATCATGCCGCCCTCGGAAGGGATCATGCCGCCCTCGGAAGGCATCATCCCGCCCTCGGAAGGCAACATGCCGCCCTCGGATGGCATCATGCCGCCCTCGGAAAACAACGTGTCGCCCTCGGAAAACATCTTGTCGCCCTCGGAAGACATTTTGCCGCCCTCTGTGTGCATTATGCCGCACTTGGAAGATGTCTTGTCGCCTTCTTAAAGCATCTTGCCGCCCTCAGAGCACATTATGCCTACCTTGGAAGGCATCCTGCCGCCCTCAGAGCGCATTATGCAGCTCTTGGAAGGCATCATGCCGCCCTCCGAAGACATCTTGCCGCCCTCGGAAGGCATGTTGCCGCCCTCAGATCGCATTATGCCGCCCTCGGAAGGCATCATGCCCTCCTCAGAGTCCAGAGAGCATTATTCCGCCCTCTGAAAGCATCATGCCGCCCTCGGGAAACATCTTGCCGCCCTTGGAAGACATTTTGCCGCCCTCGAAGTGCATTATGTCGACGTCGAAAGATGTTTTGTGGCCCTCGGAAGGCATCTTACCGCCCCCAGAACTCATTATGCCGCCCTCAGGGTGCAATATGCCGCCCTCGGAAGGCATCCTGCTGCTCTATAGCGCATTATGCTGCTCGTGGAAGGCATCATGCCGCCTTCGGAGACATATTGCCGCCCTCGAAAGGCATCTTGCCGCCCGCAGAACGCATTATGCCGCCCTCGGAAAGCATCATGTCGCCCTCGGAAAACATTTCGCCGCCCTCGGAAAACATTTTGCCGTCCTCGGAAGACATTTTGCCGCCCTCATAGTGCAATATGCCGCCTTCGGAGTTCGGAAGACGTCTTGCCACCCTCGGAAGGCATCATACCGCCCACGAATGGCACATTGCCGGCCCGAAAGCGATGAGGTGTCCCGGCGTACTCAGAATGATAGCGCCCCGACGCCTTCAGCTTCCCTCCGACGGCGACCGGGCACCCGTGACCTTCGAAACCAATAACACGTTTTTGCCCCCTCCCCACTCCCGATAGCGCAATGGATGGCGCTTACAAAGAGGCCTGGACCCCCATGAAATAACCGTGACACTTTTTGAAATATGCCTGGCTAGCGAGGCGTTTAAGGTGCTGACGTATTGTACCTTTCACACTCGTGGCGCCTAAAAATAGATTGGGTGAATGTCCAATGTCCATGATGTCCACAGCTTCATAGAAACGTTTTCAGCGTCGGTCACCGATTTTTACGCGATTTGGTCCTAAGGACTAACGTCAAAACGAACCTCCTGCTTTATAAAATCAGGTCCATTTTGACCTTACTGGTCTCCTTCAAGATCAAATTCAAGGTCAAACGACGGGGAACGCTATAGCGCCCAAAGGTACCGTCCGATCGCGACAAATTGGTATCAAACGATTCCTTGTGCCCAGTTCCAAGAGGACAATAATTTTCAGAGTTGTGCCCGTGACCTTCAAGGTCAAGCCCGTGACCTTTAATGGCAAATTCAGGGTCAAAGGACGGGATTTTTTCCCCCACGTCCTTTCCATTTCCAAAATGACAACCATTCTTAAAGTTTTGCCCCGTGACCTTCAAGTTAGCGCCCAAAGTTGGGCGCTACACCTTTCCCCGTCCTTTGACCTTTAAGGTTACGGGGGAACAAATTTACTCTAAGAATACTTGTCATCCTAGAAATGGGCACGGGGCATCGTTTGAGACCATTTGTGTTGCAATCGGACGCAAAATGTGGGCGCTACAGCGTCCACCGTCCTTTGACATTGAATTTGACCTTGAAGGAGACCTGTAAGGTCAAAATAGCCATGATTCTGGGAAACAGGAGGTTCGATTTGATCTTGAGACCAAATGTCGTAAAAATCGGTGGCCGACGCTGAAAACGTTTTATAATCCCCTTGGATTGGCGCGACCCAATAAGAACGACTCAACTGTCGTAACACAAGATTTTGCTCCTTGTTTATCCACGTATGCAACTTAGTTTCCCGATGTTGCGACAATGTATTTTGTTTTGCTTCTCCGGGCTACATGTAGTTAGCCCGGAGAATTAAAAAATCATGCAAATCTTGTGAATCATGTGAATCTACGTATACGTATAGATTCAGGTCAAGGTTCAGGTTGCATAAGGTCAAAATTTGAAATTGATTAATATAAATACAAAAGTCATGTTTTCTAGACCAGGTTTGTCTAATAAATACAGTGGTGGTGGCATTTATTTGTCTGTATCTGGCAATTAAAAATCCGTAGTCGGACCTTCGATCATGCCACAAGACTTTCAAAAGGGTCCCGCGCTCCGCTGGGGTATTCAGCCGAACTGTGGGGGGGGGGGCATACACTGCCACCTCGTTATTTTGCGAACCAATAACCTCATCAAGGTGCGCAAGTGAGCAATCGAAAGCTCTCAATGCAGCGCACGTACAACATAAAACATACGTGAAATGTTCAAAATAAGGTCACATGTCATGTCAGGTGAAATGTCAAAATCGAGGTATTTGGGGTGATTTGCTATACTTTCCATTTAAAGTTTTATATTGCGACTATTATGGCATAAAGTGCTCCCAGAGGTATAATACATCTTCCGCATAAGGGAAATTGAAATTGTAAGCAAAGGTCAAGCCGTATAGGGCTGGTCAGAAAATATAACTATTTGCAAAAGGTATACGAAAGTCATGCGACACATGGTTTATGGGTTATTTTACACGTATAATTTGATAGTAGTAGCCAATTTTACACCCTGACCCCATATAATGGCCTTTTGGCGAGGTTCAGGTCAAGGTTCAGGTTGCATAAGGTCAAAATTTGAAATTGGTTCATATAAATACGAAAGTCATGTTTGCTAGACCAGGTTTGTCTAATAAATACAGTGGTGGTGGCATTGATTTGTCTGTATCTGGCAATTAAAAGCCATAAAATGCAATTTCAACAAATTACGTCATGAGTTAATCATACTTGGGAGCCATAAGTCAGTCAAAAAGATTGTACTTTAAAACTTGGTGTGAGTATCGTGCATACTTGGTTATCCAACATATATTCCGTTTTTATATTTTTGAAAATTTAGATTTGGGGGATTTTTCCTAAACAATTCTCTTCTTTTTTGTTTGGGGGGGGGGGGGGTAAAAAAACTAACAAATATGCAAATCCGATATAGCCATTTTGAAGAAAATGCAATTTTCTTTCATTTGACTTTTTCAATTTGCTTCACAATTCGATTTTCTACGGTTTTTCAAACATTTATATTGTTTCCATCAAAAATGGGATGACCTAACGTCACTAAAAAGTCATTATCTCCCAAACTCCTTCACTAATTTGAATGACTTCAGTTGAGCAAACTACGGGGAGGCGATCTAAAAATTAATCGATCAAAAATTAGGTCATGACGTCATCAAAATAGTCTGAGCTTGCCCTTATAAGGAGATATGATCTAAAAATAGATTGTTTTCCTGACATTCACACCTTCAAACACCATATCACCCCTCAAAAAATGCCCATCACCCCTAGATTTTTTTTTCGGTTGAAACTGCACGAATCGCGCCATCATATTTTGTTTGTACTTGTATAATCAGATCCCTACTTTGGCAGATATGACCAAAGTAAGGGTCGGCGATCTCAATTTCGGCACCCGCAGCGATCTTAATTTTGATTCGCCACCTGACTTCACGATCTAAAATTGGATTAGCCGGCTGACGACCGATCTAAAAATGTATTTCACGCTGTGGTCGTTGCGTCGCGGAATCAATATTTAGATTGTCATTTACAGTGGAATAAGGGCAATTGCCGAATCTGGTCACATTTATTATTCCGATATATTGATGGACAACATGTTCTCCAACACTTTTTAACCTCCGAGTATGCGTATGTTGCTCCGAATTAGCCTAATGACATAGGCCTCACAGTTTGATACTGCATGCATGCCCAAATATGGCCATAACAAAATCAAAAAATTTATTGATCTATTTTTGATCGCCTCTCTGTAGTTTGACCAACTGTCATGTTGAGAGAAGACGTAAAATGGATGCAACATAAAGTACGGAACGTTTCACGTCAACATCTATCATAGTTCTTCAAGATATTGAGCAAATCCGGGAGGGGCAGATTCTGCCCCCGTCCCCCCCCCCCCCCCCCTCCCCGGGGGGCGCGGGTAAACCCTATTTGTAACAGGCTCCTGGCTACCCCTATTTGTAACAGGGGGGCGGATTCCGCCCCCCCCCCCCGGAGATCTCGAGATCTACCCGTCAGATTTTCAAAAATGAAACGGCGTTTGGTTCCCCTCAACACGATCTACATTTCTAAATAATAAAACAATCTACATTTTTGATAGGGGGGCAACAGGGGGCAAAAACCACAAATTTTAGTGGTATTTTTTATCCAACATAGCTTTCATGTTTATCGACCGATTTTAACACAATTAATACGAATCCATAGAGATTGAATTGGAAATTGATATATCACAGTGGCATTTGAAAATTCAAAAATCATAGGCGTGTGCAGGTCACTCAATATGGGGGTGAAGTAAATGCGTAATAATAAAAAAAAAATGATGTTTTTTTTTAATAAATGAAATGGTATGTGATTGTGACATTAGACAGAACAGTTAAAAATCATATTTTGCCATAGGCGGTACCAGGTTAGTGAAAAAGGGGGGTAAAATTGGAAAAAAATATTAACCGCAGACAAGTTGCTACCCAGCACTATAAATATGTTACTGATCGTAGATAGTTCCTTTTTGCATGTTTTACTTCATCATAGGCGTATCCAGGATCCAAACTGGGCGGCTCAATACCTTTTGATAAGTATATTATCCGCTATTATGATACTAACTAGTCAACAGTGACTATTTTACTTACAACTTCTATTAACATTGCTTACCCCTATTTTACCCTACCTGGACTCGCCTATTATCTTATAATCGTTCGTAGAGTAGCCTGTGGTGCGTGTTTCATCCGAAAACTACAGTATGTTATGTCATTGTACGCCCATGCCTCTTAGTTTCCTTGCAATAATATGACCCCCTTTCTTCCATTCCTGAGCGCGCCTCTGCAAAAAAATACTTTATTCCCTTTCTTGGCCTCATATGTGCATATATAATTATAAGCTAACCGTCTATTGCGCCGTTGTCGCTGGCATATCGTCATCACCAAGCCAGTCACCCCCCCTTTTCATGTGCCTGAACACGCCCCTGAAACTCTATATGTAATAAATTATGCAAATAATGGAAGCAGAAGCTATCTTTTACATCTTGATAACTATAAATTCCCCTTACATTGCTCTATTTGCTTCCCGCCAAGCATTGAATACTTCCTGGAACCCCCCCCCCCCCCCCTTTTTCAAGCCCCTGAAACCGCCTCTGCCATGAAATTGTAATGATATTTCATTAACATCAACTAATTTGCACTTGTTGCAATCACCGTGAACCGATGTAACTCCTTCATACTTGAGACAGTTACGAAGAAACCGTGAAGATCGCATTTCCGTATTATCGCCAAATATCGCCTCCGAACCCACCCAAAACTGTGTCCTGGAACCGCCTCTGTTCAGGTTAAGAACTCGAAATTTTGACTCCAAATGCGGTATTCAATTCTATGAAAAGTCCCAAAATGTAATTGGCCTGCTCCCAGCCGTTCTGGATATATCTGCGAAAAACATGAGGGGGGGGGGCGGAATCCGCCCTCCCCCCCTTTTACAAATAGGGTTAAGGAAGAGGCATATTTGACCCGATTAATTGACATATGGGATTGGCGCCCCTCTGGACCATGCCGCCCCTGTCACCGAGGAAATATGCCGCCCTCCGGCCTGAAGCCCCCTGCCTTGGGAAATCCTGGATCCGCCACTGAGATATGCAACAGCAATACTAGAGCTGGAACAGAAGTCTTCCATGTCTGACAAATACGGATACATCTTATTATGACCGCATGCTAAAAAGGAACTGTAAAAACTCGACAATGGATAATGGCGGGAAAGATAATATCGCCTATCCACATATGCCGTAAGAAAATACATGCCTTCCAAGACAAACGTGCGAGAGCAAACGGAAACACTTATTCGGTCTCGCTGTTTTTGTGTTCGTTTTTTATCTGCCTTCTTCGCCCATTGGCGAGAGTGGCTCGCTCTGCGCCAGACTGGCCGGACCATAGATGGCTTCCACGCCAGAAAGCGGCGATGGTATCATCGTAAGTACCATCCTTTTCAGAGAACCACTGGAGCAAATAGACATGTGAAGAGGTAGGTGTTGGAGGGATCATGTTTATAATTATCACTTGATTCGTACAAACAACGGTGTGAAATGTTAATGATACAGAAATAATATCATACAGAAAGAGATCCAAAATAAAAAGGAAGTGTATGTGTATATGTTTATTTCACAGAACTTAAGACACAGTAAAATAGTATGATAATAAAATAAGTAGTAAGTAGTAATAAATAGTAAGTAGTAGTAAGTAGTATTAAGTAGAAATAACTAGTAATTAGTAGTAAGTAGTAAGTAGTAATAAGTAGATAGTATGATAATAAATAAAGTAATAAAATGGTAAACATGGCGTGATACTAAAACATATTGTCCTGCTATTTTCTTTTCCGCAGGACAACCATATTCGTTTGTTACGGCTATTACGGCTAAAAGAGCCCCGGTTTGTCCAGCCCATCGGTGTTTGTTTCTAGCGTATTCCGTGTTCTGAATAGTAGCTTCCTAATTTCGTACATACCGGTTTCGAATTTAAAGGCTTGCAAAATAGCCAGTTGTGTCCTTCAGTACGAAACTGTTATTTTGTGTTTACTTTTAATCGATTTAGCAATCGCTCGTTCGTTGATTGCCAAGGCAGCTGACTGCAGCCGATCAAGCTACCAGCGGGCGTAAGAAGAGCAACCAATCAGAGGGTGAGTAGCCAATTAGGTGGGCATTGCAGAGGTATATTTTTTCGGTAACTTGGTAGCGAGTGTTAGCGCCAAATTTGTGTCAGTGAAGCGACAAATATTGGGCTTTGGGGAAGTTTATGCTGTTGTTGGAGGATCAGAACACGGCCGAACCGAGCAAGGGAATGGACCTCATGTTCGTTACACTTGGCTGTGCGTCCCATTTGTTGAGGAAAAACAAACGGAAAAGTTTTCAGAAGAAAACAAAATTGATGACTTAGGGCGAAATTATATTTTTGTTTAAGCCGGAGGAAAATGACCCCAAGCACACAAAAATGATAACTCAACAAATAATGTGCTTCATTGATTTCAACCACAATACAACACATAAGGTATGATTGCAAGCAAAAATATCAATGAGTCGTTTTCTGGATCGTACAGACTTGAAACCCTCGCCCTACTGGGGGTCCTAAAACAACCCCCTTTGAGGGTTTTCTTGCATATCTTTTTACAAAAACGGCGCATTTTTCTGAAATTTGCAGTAGCTGAGTATACAACAATTATACTTATATTGAACAAATTTCATTGAAATTCGTTGAGGAATTTTGGAGATAATGATGTGTCGATGACGTCATGTTGGTGGAAAAACGATAAATGTTTGAAAAATCGTAGAAAACAGAGTTCTTAAGCAAATTACAAACGCAATTAAACAAAGATATGAAATGTATTTTTGTTAAAACAGCAAATCTTGGATTTTAAATATTTTGGGTTTTGATCCCTAAAATTACCAAAAACTGATTTTTTGGAAAAATCACCACAAAATCAAATTTTTCAAAGATGTAAAAAAACGGAATATGTGTGAGAGACCTGAGTATGGACAATACTCAAACCAAATGTAAAGGCAATATCTCTATTTTTGACTGAGTGATGGCTCCCTAAGTGTAAGAAACTTATGACGTCATTTTTTTATAACTTTTTTTACTTTTGTTGACCAGATACGAATAAAAAGTTACCTTTTCTGTATTTCTGAGACAAAACTGGTCTAGGAACATTCCTTTTTATTTACATTTATAAATTGCTCATTTTGAGGTTTTCTGACAGAGCAAAATCGCCGTTCTGTACGTGGTCGATCGAGGTCATTCACTTGACCTGGAAGGTCACTCGTTGACCCGAAACCTAAAAATTGCATACCGTTAGATTTCAAACATGACAGGCAGCATGTTAGTTCTTACCACGCTGCTCTATCTTGCTTCGTGTGGAAGTGAACAGGTTTTTTTAGGACCCCCGTAGGGCGAAGGTGAAAAAAGCTCCCGAAGGGCGAGGGTTAAGAGCATAGTTAATTAGCAGCCGCGTTTATTTGGGGCGATCGAAACTATCGCGATCCCGAGGCCTTGCATTTGCAAGCGAAACTACTTGCAAAACTCTCACAGATTCACTGGTGTTTATTAAATCGTAGTCCTGTGCAGGCTCTGGTGGGTCCGCTCCTCCGGCGGGGCGCGCGGTGTATGATCTGCTGCGCGCGATGACCGGTGATACGGCGGCGGTTGAGTTATTAGGTACCTGATGATATGTGTAAGAGTTGGCGCCTAGAGTCGAGCTCCCCAGCTTTTGCGCCAACTCTACCTTATGTGTACCATATAAATATGTTATTAAACAATAAACATGTTGATGATGATGATCTGCTTCCTTCATGTTTAAAACTTTCAAAAAGTGCCTATGGTTCCTACTTTGAAAGTGAATTTGTTCTTCAGGAAAGACTTGAGGAAAATAACCGTTTTCCGTTCGTTGACACAGACAAAAAATCGAATACATGTGACGTCACAGAAGAAAGTTCTACCAGATGGCGTACCTGTTATGTGTATCTTACGGTGTGCATTATAAAACCGGCGGCGCACATAAAGCGGCACTGTTTACCTAATTCGATTCACCATAATATCGAGACGTGTGACACGTTTGTGACGTAAATCTGGAAATGACGTCATGTTGTATAATATTGTATTTCATGAATATCTCCACAGTTCCCGGGTTTTATGAAAAATTAATAGCAGAACAATTATCTGCGTATTCTGTTTCGTCATTTTATAGCATTCGCTCGAATCTACCAAGGTGGACACTTCCCTTTAATGAGCTACTGGTAGTTGGTTTCAGTAAACTGTAAGGGACTAAGTGTGTGTATTGGAGCTTTGATATGGGAATTGGGTAGCCAGGGCTTTCATCAAATGCATCTCAATCGATAAAGTCGCTGGTATGCGACGCAAAGCTCCCAGCATCTCCGTGTTAAAATAAACTAAGCCGAAGACCATTCTACGACTAATAGGACAACTGGAACTAGCATACACATTTCACTTCAAGAATGCGTAGGCATTACATGCCAAGCGGTATATTTTGCAATACTATTGAAACTCCTTCAGGTGTGACACCGCCAAAACCCATCTCCGGTCCTGCCTCCGGAGGGTGCTGCTAATTCTGGCGCAGCCGGCGCGAAATTGGTGCACCTGGAGCCGGCACCAGCTGATGTGGGCGGCGACAGCGGCGCGGCGGTGGCGCGGCGGTGGCGCGGCGGTGGCAGCAAGAGTAGTGATATAACCGTCCGTCCAGACGCGGTCGGTCGGATGGGGGGGGGGAGAGCAACGTAGACAATCAGTGGAGGGTTAGTGTAAAGTTTGGGGAGATGGAAGAAGAAGAAGAAGAAGAAGAAGAAGAAGAAGAGATGGACGATAGCTGAGCACGTCTAGGATAACGGACAGCACGACCAAACGGTGGTCTCCAAAGCAGTGGCACAGTTGCATTCACTGTGCGTCACTTTTTATAATTGTTGTGTGCTTCTATCAAAATGTGACATGTGGCATTGCCAATGCAACGTTGAGATAAAAATGAAATGTTCAATCTTGCTCACCTGCAAATTTCCAGTAGGTATGTATGCTGGTAAATAGCCTGTTACCGTCATAAAATCCAGTTATTCTTTCAAACAGGAAGACGAGATGAGAAGTAAATTTCTGCATGAAGCAACACAACCCTGACTTGTATTGCTTCATTTAAAAGCCGCCTTATTCAGACCCATCCACCACCCATTATGCAGCAAATCCAAACATTTCAACAACAGTAATCACCAGAAACGAGCACTGCTCGCTCGCTCGACCGCCCAACCGAGTCCCGGGCTTTTAGTGAAGTGCCGAGTACCGCATTTGGCTGCAGACATAATTCCTGTTTCAGTTTGACGTTCAAACGACCCCGGAGCCCCTGCAGCCCTCACAGTCAGGCTGAGAGCTTTGGAAGCTCCAGTCCGAAGCACGACATCCACGCCATGAGGCTCCGAATTTCTCAGACAATTCAGGAACTGGCTGTATTTGCTCTATGCCCGGCGATGCCGCGTTCTAAAGCTCTCGTGGCGGTCCAACGCAGTGGCTGCATAATTTTCCGGGAATGGATTAGGATACCCGAAGCTCCGTTTCAGATCTTGGCGTTGCATTTGGTCAGTAGCTGCAGTCATGCTGACACACATGATCCACATGTCTACACAGACGTGACTGAGCTCCGTGAGAGTAGCCATAAGCTTTGATGCCTTTGAATGTAGGCATCGCTAGCCTGGAAAATGTTCACATGAAAGTTAAGTTTTTGTCAATCAACTTCTCTAAAAAGAAATGCTGGAAATAATAGTTATAGATTTCAGCAATGCTTGAGTAAGTACAACAGAACTAATCTTATTTTTTGCAATTTATTTTAATGCGTATTTTAGAGAAATAGCTCTGATTTTTGTATGACTTATTTCGTTTAATATCTCCAGTCAAGTAATTCAATGCATTCATAAGAAAGCAAACTCTGGGTAAATTCACCTTTTTTATATGTAAATGCTAGGAACTAACAATCATAGTCTTCAACACTTGTGTAAAAGCATGATTGCTCTTTTTCCAATATATTGTAACCCTCGCCCTACGGGAGCTTTTTTCACCTTCGCCCTACCTGTACTACTTCGCACCTTTCGCCTGACAGCCCCCTCCCCCTGTTAACTTCTAAACCAAGCAACTTAGAGCAATGTGGTAAGAACCAGCATGTAGCCTGTCATGAGTGGAATCTAACAGTATGCGATTTTTAGGTTTCAGGTCAACGAGTAACCTTCCAGGTCAAGTGAATGACCTCGGATTTACCACGTCCAGAACAGCGATTTTTCTCTTCAGAAAACCTCAAAATGGTAAATTGATAAATGTAAATAAAAAGGCATGTTTCTAGACCAGTTTTGGCTCAGAAATACAGAAAAGGTAATTCTTTGCTCGTATCTTATAAAAAAGTCAAAAAAAGTTATTAAAAATGACGTCATGGATTTCTCACACTTAGGGAGCTCTCACTTCAGTCAAAAATGAAGATATTGCTTTGCAATTGTGTATGGGTATTGTCCATACTAGTTCTCTCACATATATTCCGGTTTTTCTAAAATCTTTGAAAATGTTGATTTTGTGGGGATTTTTCCTTATTTTTTATTTTTATTTTAGGGGTCAAAAACTTAAAATTGTGGAAATCCGAGATTACCATTTTTAAGAAAATGTCATGTTATATATTTGGTGAATTGCGTTTGCAATTGCCTTTAAAACTCTATTTTCTACCATTTTTCACATATTTATCGTTTTTTCACCAACATGACGTCATCAAAACATGATTATCTGCCAAACCACTAACCAATTTCAATAAAAAATTTAAGCATTCGTATAATTGTTGTAAATTCAGCTACCAAAAATTTCCGAAAGATGCATTGCATGTATAAAAAGTTATTCAAGAAAAACCTCAGGGGGGCTGTCAGACCCCCCCCCCCCCCCCCCCACCGTAGGGCGAGGGTTAATACATATGTTTAAACAATCATACTCATTTATCTCTGCATGTGTCGTTTCGTCTAATGTCTTTAGTCAGCTAATTAAACAGCCAACATGTTGCCTGCCCAGCTACAAGCTTATCACCTGCACATACAGGAATTTCAAATCACGACTCTTAAGAACCTTCCACCCGATAACAGTCCCCATTTATATTGTTTTGTTCCGCAGTCACCGATAAAGTAATGCAGAAGTCATTGTCAGTCTGCAGAGATCCGCTCCACAGGCTGAATGCCACTCAGCTATTGTAATGCAACCAAATCCCGGATGTTAGCTGTAGTGGCTGCGGAAATCCATTCCGTTCACCGCTCATCATGCTGCAGACATATTGAGTGGGGACTGCGTAGCAGTGGTGCTTGTGAAGGAACAATGATGATGTTTCTAAAGCGATAACGTTAGGAAAGGAACACTAATGTCAGTGAAAGAGCAATGATGCTAGTTAAGTAACAATGATGTTGGTGAAGGAGCAATGATACTGGTGAATAAGCAGTGGTGCTCGCGAAGGAGCAATGATGTTGACAGATGAGCAATGTTGTTAGTAAAGGAGCAATGCTGTTGGTAAAAGAGCTATAATGCCGGTAAAGGAGCTATAATGCTGGTAAAGGAGCTATAATGCTGGTAAAGGAGCAATAATGCTGGTAAAGGAACAGAAATGCTTGTAAAAGAGCAGTGAGGATGGCTCGCTAGGGCCAGTGAAGCGTGAAGGATTGAGCGAAGGGTCAGACAATGAACGACTATCATTCACAGAAAATTGATTCATTTTTGTGTTCTGAAGTTTCATGTCTGTACGATATACCTTAGCTGAGATATAAACGTGACCATTCATCTTGATGGACAACGGCCGACGGCTCGACGCCCACTCGAGCGCAATTTTGACGGTATTTGACTTTCTCATATCAACGAATCGATTCCGTTCAACATAAGCATTCAAACGCACGAAATGAAATGATGCCAATGGGCTCTTCCTATAAGCGCTTATGAGCTCCAATGAAATTGCACAGCGTATGTGGATAAATTGAAACGCAATGCAAATATCCCCTCTGTTGCTCGAATCCACGCCTTTGATGTCTCTACGGCAACCCTTGTGAGAATTCCGTACGCAATTCACTGGCTAGCACATCAGGACCAGGAGCCTCCATATAGATCCCAGATTGGGATTCCATATCCATATACAGTATACACCTTTAGGAGTCCCATCCCTCCTCCATAGATGCTTCACAGTTCCGATCTTTGCAGACCAAGAGCCGCCATACCGAGCCCATTAACCCGGCAGTCACTGGGGTATTCCCGGTAACACGACTCACTGGGGGGAGGCGCGGAACTTTTTTTAGTCCCCCTGGTATCTTCAGAACCAATGATCGCAGCGGGACGCACAAGGCGGTATTCGAAAGCCCTCAATTAGATAAACCTAACGTACACTTACACATTTCAAATGAAGGTCATATGTCAGGTCACGGTCAAGTCAAACGTCAACATCGAGGTATTTGAGTTTCTGGACCATACTTCCCATCCATAGCCTTCGATTGCGCCCATGATCACCCAAAGTGCTGTTAAAGGTATGATACACATCCCACATGAGCTAAAGTGAGATGGTTGGCAAAGATCAAGGTCAAGGTCAGGTCACAAAAGGTCACTATACACAAAATATCTACGAAAGTCATGCAGCACATGTTTAATGGATGCTTTTACGCGTATAATTCGATAGTGATAGTCATTTTACCACCTGACTTCATTTACGTGAAGTTAGTGTCAAGTTCAGGTCAAGTTCAGGTCACTGAAGGTCAAAATTTGAAAGTGATAAATATAAATGAAAAGGGCATGTTTCTGTCAGTTTTGTCTCAGAAATACAGTGCTGGCATTTATATGTCTGTATCTGGTCAAATAAAGCAAAAAAAACGCAATTCGAAAATATGACGTCATGATTTAACCCATACGATATGCCATATATACGATATGCCACGATATGTTATGCCATAAGTCAATAACAAAAGATAATATCATTTTGAAATTTGGTATGGTAGTTGCCCATATGTGGTTATCTGACATATATTCCGTTTTTTAATATCTTTGCAAAAAATTGATTTTGTGGGCACTTAAAAAACTTTTGTGTGAAATTTTTGGGGTAAAAAAACAAAAGTTTCAAACTTTCCAGATAGCTAATTTGTAGCCCTTGCAATTTTCTACCTTTTAGCGTTTTTGGATTGCATGTAAAAATGATGCCCGGAAAGGTACATATTTTTTTGAAAGTGTGGCGTCGATATCTGCATTAGTTTTTGAGATATTCTCAATATTCCTCAGGGGGGCTAAAAAAGCCCCCCCCCCCCAGTGACTCGCGGGTTAAGACCATCCGATCCCTATCCATACCGACCCCATTAACCCGCGCCCTGGTGGTGGTGGTGGTGGTGGTGAGGGGGTCATTTTGACCACCCGGCAGTGTTTCAATCATAGCAGGAAAATGGCGGCGTGGAGCACTGCCAAATTTTGCATAGCTGTCTGGGCATCAATTACCCACACTTTGTTAAAGTTTTTACCCCAGGTCATGTCAGATTAGGTCACCAGGTAACTTGAAGTGACCTTACCTCTTAAAATGTCTGTGATCGTGCCAAAGCTACAGTTTTGGTCGGAGAGATTTGAAACTTACAGGATATCAATGAGGTTATGAGTACCTCCAACTCGTTTATCTAGATTGTTTTGATATCGGTGACCTAAGCTCAGGTAAATTTTCTGACCTCCCCATTATAAGTGAATGGGAAAATATACAAATGCTTCTTACTATTCAACTAATCTGCATGGTATCAGGTCAATTCTTTCAGAATCATGTTATTTTAGCTAATTATTGATGACCCAGGTGCAATTGCTGCTTAATGACCCTTGCAAGGTCATATGAGGTCATCTGAGGTCATCATCAATGTTTTGATAATAACTATTGATAGAATAAATATAGAGACTAGTGGATGCCATCACTGTGTTTCGCTTGTCCCGCTGCGTCACTCTATATGCAACATGACCTACCTGGGTCACCGAATGACCTTGACCTGAGGTCAAATTTTGAATTTGACCTAACTGGGTCACAAGTAATATGTCACGATGCGCCTTGATGGGATAAACACGATGAGGGCAACAGTATTACTCTATCTTTATTCAGTAAAAGTTATTTGCGAAAAACACTTTTGCCAAAATCAGACCTTTTTACATTTCATGACCTATAGAGCCTTCAATATTGACCTGAAGCCGAATTTGAGGTCACACTTCCGATTGCAAATTATAATATCTTGCTATTGCTTGCTTCCGTTTGCTCCTAGATATCATAGTTTTCGAGATATTTGGGAATGTTTGAAGCCGATGTCGAAAAACTGGAAAATGTGACCTTTGATGACCCCTGGTGACCTCAATGATCACCTGAGGAAAACAAAACACTTGAAGTAACTTGGAATGTCCATGTCGATAGCTTTCGAACGCTCTTTTCTGCGTCTTTCCAGTACCTTTAGTTTTCGAGTTACGGGGGGTCATTTTGACCCCCACAATGACGAAGTTGTCTCAGAGGCCCACCGGTGCGCGGGTTAAGACCATCCGATCCCTATCCATACCGACCACATTAATACCATCCGATCCCTATCCATACCGACCCCATTATAAGACCATCCGATCCCTATCCATACTGACCCCATTATAAGACCATCCGATCCCTATCCATACTGAACCCATTATAAGACCATCCGATCCCTATCCATACTGACCCCATTATAAGACCATCCGATCCCTATCCATACCGACCACATTAATACCATCCAATCCCTATCCATACCGACCCCATGATAAGACTATCCGATCCCTATCCATACCGACCCCATTATAAGACCATCCGATCCCTATCCATACCGACCCCATTATAAGACTATCCGATCCCTATCCATACCGACCACATTAAGACCATCCGATCCCTATCCATACCGACCACATTAATACCATCCGATCCCTATCCATACCGACCCCATTATAAGAATATCCGATCCCTATCCATACCGACCCCATTATAAGACCATCCGATCCCTATCCATACCGACCCCATTATAAGACTATCCGATCCCTATCCATACCGACCCCATTAATACCATCCGATCCCTCTCCATACCGACCCCATTATAAGACTATCCGATCCCTATCCATACTGACCCCATTAATACCATCCGCTCCCTCTCCATACCGACCCCATTATAAGACTATCCGATCCCTATCCATACTGACCCCATTATAAGACTATCCGATCCCTATCCATACCGACCCCATTAATACCATCCGCTCCCTATCCATACTGACCCCATTATAAGACTATCCGATCCCTATCCATACTGACCCCATTATAAGACCATCCGATCCTTATCCATACCGACCCCATTATAAGACTATCCGATCCCTATCCATACCGACCCCATTAATACCATCCGATCCCTCTCCATACCGACCCCATTATAAGACTATCCGATCCCTATCCATACCGACCCCATTAATACCATCCGCTCCCTATCCATACTGACCCCATTATAAGACCATCCGATCCCTATCCATACCGACCCCATTATAAGACTATCCGATCCCTATCCATACCGACCCCATTAATACCATCCGATCCCTCTCCATACCGACCCCATTATAAGACTATCCGATCCCTATCCATACTGACCCCATTATAAGACTATCCGATCCCTATCCATACCGACCCCATTAATACCATCCGCTCCCTATCCATACTGACCCCATTATAAGACTATCCGATCCCTATCCATACCGAATCCATTATAAGACCATCCGATCCCTATCCATACCGACCCCATTATAAGACTATCCGATCCCTATCCATACCGACCCCATTAATACCATCCGATCCCTATCCATACCGACCCCATTATAATACCATCCGATCCCTATCCATACTGACTCCATTATAAGACCATCCGATCCCTATCCATACTGACCCCATTAATACCATCCGCTCCCTATCCATACTGACCCCATTATAAGACCATCCGATCCCTATCCATACCGACCCCATTAATACCATCCGATCCCTATCCATACTGACCCCATTATAAGACTATCCGATCCCTATCCATACCGACCCCATTAATACCATGCGCTCCCTATCCATACTGACCCCATTATAAGACTATCCGATCCCTATCCATACCGACCCCATTATAAGACCATCCGATCCCTATCCATACTGACTCCATTATAAGACCATCCGATCCCTATCCATACTGACCCCATTATAAGACCATCCGATCCCTATCCATACTGACCCCATTATAAGACCATCCGATCCCTATCTATACTGACCCCATTATAAGACTATCCGATCCCTATCCATACCGACCCCATTATAAGACCATCCGATCCCTATCCATACTGACTCCATTATAAGACCATCCGATTCCTATCCATACTGACCCCATTATAAGACCATCCGATCCCTATCCATACTGACCCCATTATAAGACCATCCGATCCCTATCCATACCGACCCCATTAATACCATCCGATCCCTATCCATACTGACCCCATTATAAGACTATCCGATCCCTATCCATACTGACTCCATTATAAGACCATCCGATCCCTATCCATACCGCCCCATTATAAGACCATCCGATCCCTATCCATACTGACCCCATTATAAGACCATCCGATCCCTATCCATACCGACCCCATTATAAGACCATCCGATCCCTATCCATACTGACACCATTATAAGACCATCCGATCCCTATCCATACCGACCCCATTATAAGACCATCCGATCCCTATCCATACCGACCCCATTATAAGACTATCCGATCCCTATCCATACCGACCCCATTAATACCATCCGATCCTATCCATACCGACCCCATTATAAGACTATCCGATCCCTATCCATACCGACCACATTAATACCATCCGATCCCTATCCATACCGACCCCATTATAAGACCATCCGATCCCTATCCATACCGACCACATTAATACCATCCGATCCCTATCCATACCGACCCCATTATAAGACCATCCGATCCCTATCCATACCCACCACATTAATACCATCCGATCCCTATCCATACTGACCCCATTATAAGACCATCCGATCCCTATCCATACCGACCCCATTATAAGACCATCCGATCCCTATCCATACTGATCCCATTATAAGACCATCCGATCCCTATCCATACCGACCCCATTAATACCATCCGATCCCTATCCATACCGACCCCATTATAAGACTATCCGATCCCTATCCATACCGAACCCATTAATACCATCCGATCCCTATCCATACTGACCCCATTATAAGACTATCCGATCCCTATCCATACCGACCCCATTAATACCATCCGATCCCTATCCATACCGACCCCATTATAAGACTACCCGATCCCTATCCATACCGACCACATTAATACCATCCGATCCCTATCCATACCGACCCCATTATAAGACCTTCCGATCCCTATCCATACTGACCCCATTATAAGACCATCCGATCCCTATCCATGCCGACCCCATTATAAGACCATCCGATCCCTATCCATACTGACCCCATTAATACCATCCGATCCCTATCCATACCGACCCCATTATAAGACCATCCGATCCCTATCCATACTGACCCCATTATAAGACCATCCGATCCCTATCCATACCGACCCCATTAATACCATCCGATCCCTATCCATACTGACCCCATTATAAGACCATCCGATCCCTATCCATACCGACCCCATTAATACCATCCGATCCCTATCCATTCTGACCCCATTATAAGACCATCCGATCCCTATCCATACCGACCCCATTAATACCATCCGATCCCTATCCATACCGACCCCATTATAAGACTATCCGATCCCTATCCATACCGACCCCATTATAAGACCATCCGATCCCTATCCATACTGACCCCATTATAAGACCATCCGATCCCTATCCATACCGACCCCATTATAAGACCTTCCGATCCCTATCCATACTGACCCCAGTATAAGACCATCCGATCCCTATCCATACCGACCCCATTATAAGACCATCCGATCCCTATCCATACTGACCCCATTATAAGACCATCCGATCCCTATCCATACCGACCCCATTAATACCATCCGATCCCTATCCATACTGACCCCATTATAAGACCATCCGATCCCTATCCATACCGACCCCATTAATACCATCCGATCCCTATCCATACCGACCCCATTATAAGACTATCCGATCCCTATCCATACCGACCCCATTATAAGACCATCCGATCCCTATCCATACTGACCCCATTATAAGACCATCCGATCCCTATCCATACCGACCCCATTAATACCATCCGATCCCTATCCATACCGACCCCATTATAAGACTATCCGATCCCTATCCATACCGACCCCATTAATACCATCCGATCTCTATCCATACCGACCCCATTATAAGACCATCCGATCCCTATCCATACCGACCCCATTAATACCATCCGATCCCTATCCATACTGACCCCATTATAAGACCATCCGATCCCTATCCATACCGACCCCATTAATACCATCCGATCCCTATCCATACCGACCCCATTATAAGACTATCCGATCCCTATCCATACCGACCCCAATATAAGACCATCCGATCCCTATCCATACCGACCCCATTATAAGACTATCCGATCCCTATCCATACCGACCCCATTAGAAGACCATTCGATCCCTATCCATACTGACTCCATTATAAGACCATCCGATCCCTATCCATACCGACCCCATTAATACCATCCGATCCCTATCCATACCGACCCCATTATAAGACTATCCGATTCCTATCCATACCGACCCCATTAATACCATCCGATCCCTATCCATACCGACCCCATTAATACCATCCGATCCCTATCCATACTGACCCCATTATAAGACCATCCGATCCCTATCCATACCGACCCCATTAATACCATCCGATCCCTATCCATACCGACCCCATTAATACCATCCGATCCCTATCCATACTGACCCCATTATAAGACCATCCGATCCCTATCCATACCGACCCCATTATAAGACTATCCGATCCCTATCCATACCGACCCCATTATAAGACCATCCGATCCCTATCCATACCGACCACATTAATACCATCCGATCCCTATCCATACCGACCCCATTATAGGACTATCCGATCCCTATCCATACCGACCCCATTATAAGACCATCCGATCCCTATACATACCGTCCACATTAATACCATCCGATCCCTATCCATACCGACCACATTAATACCATCCGATCCCTATCCATACTGACCCCATTATAAGACCATCCGATCCCTATCCATACCGACCCCATTATAAGACTATCCGATCCCTATCCATACCGACCACATTAATGCCATCCGATCCCTATCCATACTGACCCCATTATAATACCATCCGATCCCTATCCATACTGACCCCATTAATACCATCCGATCCCTATCCATACTGACCCCATTATAAGACCATCCGATCCCTATCCATACTGACCCCATTATAAGACCATCCGATCCCTATCCATACTGACCCCATTAAGACCATCCGATCCCTATCCATACCGACCCCATTATAAGACTATCCGATCCCTATCCATACATACCCCATTATAAGACCATCCGATCCCTATCCATACCGACCACATTAATACCATCCGATCCCTATCCATACCGACCCCATTATAAGACTATCCGATCCCTATCCATACCGACCACATTAATACCATCCGATCCCTATCCATACTGACCCCATTATAAGACCATCCGATCCCTATCCATACTGACCCCATTATAAGACCATCCGATCCCTATCCATACCGACCACATTAATACCATCCGATCCCTATCCATACCGACCCCATTATAAGACCATCCGATCCCTATCCATACCGACCACATTAATACCATCCGATCCCTATCCATACCGACCCCATTATAAGACTATCCGATCCCTATCCATACCGACCACATTAATACCATCCGATCCCTATCCATACTGACCCCATTATAAGACCATCCGATCCCTATCCATACTGACCCCATTATAAGACCATCCGATCCCTATCCATACTGACCCCATTATAAGACCATCCGATCCCTATCCATACCGACCCCATTAATACCATCCGATCCCTATCCATACCGACCCCATTATAAGACTATCCGATCCCTATCCATACCGACCACATTAATACCATCCGATCCCTATCCATACTGACCCCATTATAAGACCATCCGATCCCTATCCATACCGACCACATTAATACCATCCGATCCCTATCCATACTGACCTCATTATAAGACCATCCGATCCCTATCCATACCGACCCCATTATAAGACTATCTGATCCCTATCCATACCGACCCCATTATAAGACCATCCGATCCCTATCCATACCGACCACATTAAGACCATCCGATCCCTATCCATACTGACCCCATTATAAGACTATCCGATCCCTATCCATACCGACCCCATTATAAGACCATCCGATCCCTATCCATACCGACCCCATTATAAGACCATCCGATCCCTATTCATACTGACCCCATTATAAGACCATCCGATCCCTATCCATACCGACCACATTAATACCATCCGATCCCTATCCATACCGACCCCATTATAAGACTATCCGATCCCTATCCATTCCGACCACATTAAGACTATCCGATCCCTATCCATACCGACCACATTAAGACCATCCGATCCCTATCCATACCGACCCCATTATAAGACTATCCGATCCCTATCCATACCGACCACATTAAGACTATCCGATCCCTATCCATACCGACCACATTAAGACTATCCGATCCCTATCCATACCGACCCCATTAATACCATCCGATCCCTATCCATACCGACCCCATTATAAGACCATCCGATCCCTATCCATACCGACCCCATTATAAGACTATCCGATCCCTATCCATACCGACCCCATTAATACCATCCGATCCCTATCCATACTGACCCCATTATAAGACTATCCGATCCCTATCCATACCGACCCCATTAATACCATCCGATCCCTATCCATACCGACCCCATTATAAGACCATCCGATCCCTATCCATACCGACCCCATTATAAGACCATCCGATCCCTATCCATACCGACCCCATTAATATTATCCGATCCCTATCCATACCGACCCCATTATAAGACTATCCGATCCCTATCCATACCGACCCCATTATAAGACTATCCGATCCCTATCCATACCGACCCCATTATAAGACCATCCGATCCCTATCCATACCGACCACATTAAGACCATCCGATCCCTATCCATACTGACCCCATTATAAGACTATCCGATCCCTATCCATACCGACCCCATTATAAGACCATCCGATCCCTATCCATACCGACCCCATTATAAGACCATCCGATCCCTATCCATACCGACCCCATTATAAGACTATCCGATCCCTATCCATACCGACCCCATTATAAGACCATCCGATCCCTATCCATACCGACCCCATTAATACTATCCGATCCCTATCCATACCGACCCCATTATAAGACCATCCGATCCCTATCCATACTGACCCCATTAAGACCATCCGATCCCTATCCATCCTGACCCCATTATAAGACTATCCGATCCCTATCCATACCGACCCCATTATAAGACTATCCGATCCCTATCCATACTGACCCCATTATAAGACTATCCGATCCCTATCCATACCGACCCCATTAATACCATCCGATCCCTATCCATACCGACCCCATTATAAGACTATCCGATCCCTATCCATACCGACCCCATTAATACCATCCGATCCCTATCCATACTGACCCCATTATATGACCATCCGATCCCTATCCATACCGACTAGAGATGCAAAAATTCCCCCAAAAACAGGAACCGGCCCCGCACCGCCACCGCTCATACATGAGTTGGGACCGGCATCAAGGCCGGCCACATGTGGCAGCACCCGCCAGGCCCGGCACGCGGCAGCTCAAGCTAGGAATCTGCATGTATACTTCATTCTACACTTAAAATCTTTTAGCAGGAATATTTATAGTTTGCAATGTGCATTTTGCACCATTTTAACACACACCACATTGAAACACCAATGGATAATGGATATATATGGACCATGGAGTAAAGAAATCCCACACAAGTCAGAACTTGAGATAAATAATCAACAACAGACTAACAGGAAAGTCAAACAGGTCAAGGTGAGTAGACTTCTTTCATCTTTGGTGGTTTGCAAAAATAAAAAACAAAAATAAGACGCATGATAGATATATAGATCATGCAAGTCCAAACGAGCAGCTTAAAAGTATGTAATAAGTATGCATTCATCACTCAACATCACACAATGCAATGTTTGGGTTGTAATTGTAATAGCTTCTACAAACAATGTTGAGGTTAGAGGTACTACAACCTACTTACTTATTTGATCAATGTTGACATGGACTAGTAAATACTAAATATACTTCACAGGATAATGGGGAAAAGGCAAGTTTTCCTGGACATTTAAGTATGACAAACATACTAAAAACATTGGGAGTGACAATCATATCTTGAATGATAAAAGTAAAATAATCGACCTGTTTTAAATTACAGAGTATCCTCGGTTTTCTCACTATCCAAGCCAAGATATCTATAACTAACATCTAAGCCAGTCACACACAGAGCCACTCTTATACGGCCTTGTCACATATTTATACAGCCTTGGGCAGTGAGCACAGATAAACAAAGCTTGAGCTACTTCACTGCCAAAGCCAAGGCCGTACAACTGCCTTGGTACAACTTCACACGTCCGTCAAGCTAGCAGCAGATTCATATTCGCGAATCTGCTGCTGCCAGACAGACATTCGCCGGGCTCGAATATACTGCTACTGGCAGCAGATTCGGCGAATGTCTGTCAGCTGGCAGCATATTCGTGAACAACTTCCGCGGCCTTCTTGGCGCATCTTAGACGCGAGCAGCAGATTCAGATATTCGCCGGGCTCGAATATACTGCTACCAGCAGCAGATTCGGCGAATGTCTGTCAGCTGGGAGCATATTCGTGAACAACTTCCGCGGCATTTTTCGCGCATCATCTGAACGCCAGCAGCAGATTCGCAACGTGATGTGTTTGAGTTGAGTTGTTCGGTGAGAGATGGGTACCTTCTAGGTAAGTAGGTATTGATCAACGTATTACTGACTTGAAGCAGTCAGTGAGTAGCACCTCTAACCTCCTCCTACTTACCTAGAAGGTACCCATCTTTCACCGAACAACTCAAACACATCACGTTGCGAATCTGCTGTTGGCGTTCAGATGATCCGCGAAAAATGCCGCGGAAGTTGTTCACGAATATGCTGCCAGCTGACAGACATTCGCCGAATCTGCTGCTGGTAGCAGTATATTCGAGCCCGGCGAATATCTGAATCTGCTGCTCGCGCCAAAAAGGCCGCGTAAGTTGTTCACGAATATGCTGCCAGCTGACAGACATTCGCCGAATCTGCTGCCAGTAGCAGTATATTCGAGCCCGGCGAATGTCTGTCTGGCAGCAGCAGATTCGCGAATATGAATCTGCTGCTAGCTTGACGGACGTCAACTTCACTGCTGTGCGTAATGGCGTCTGAAGTATTTGACAATTGTGAAGCGTTGAGCTCAAAACGGCGCAGACAATTAATCCCGTCACCGAAATGACTAACTTTATCACCATAATTACTTAAAATCACCAAAATGAAAATGTCAACATATTGCGGATTCGGCAGATGGACTTCTTTAAAAAATATTTAAACTTCAACTGACACCAATGGTTAAGATTTAATACTACAGCTTATTTTCGAATACGAACATGAACAATTGTCTTCACACAATTCTGAGGCGTCGCGATTCTGAGGTGTGAAGTTGTGAATATCTGTCAGCGACACATTCGCGAATATCGATCTACTGCTTAATTGACACACGTGATTCTTTTACGGTCCAGTCCTGGCGAATTCGTCGCAAATGTGACTCATCAAAACACATTGTTTGGAAATTGGGTTTGAATGTGTTGTCGGGGAGTGTGTCACGTGTAATTATGCAAGGTCATATATAAATTATGGAGATATTGTGATAAGAAGTTGAAGTGGAACTAGACAGGTTTGCATTCTGTGATAGGTCTTGGCCATTTAAGATTTCTTTGCAAAATGTTTTTGTTTGTGTTTTGCAGTCTTTCCACCTTTATAATTGTAATTGCATAAAATACAATATTTGTTCACTACCAAAACTACAAATGATATGACTTGAATATGTCCTTTCTCATGTGGAACTAAATAGTAAATATGTATCAATAAATATTCTCAGTAATATGTATTTACAATAGTATTAACAATAATTATTATCATATACGTGGGTGGTTTTGTTCCATAGGTACTTATTTGCTATACAAAATAATTTGGGATGACCTGGGGCAATGGGATGACTAAATATAATATTGTATGCCACCCCACCTAGTTACTAGTGATGACAGTGGAATATGATTTGGGGTAGTTGTTTCTGTTTGACTGCACTCGACTCTCACACTGCTGCAGTGACTGAGCTGATGAATTGATCATGAATTGACCCTGTAGTTTGATTTATTAAGTTTCACTGGTGTGTCCACTCCTTGCTAGGTCGTACTAGTTATCACTTTTAATTTGTAAACTAGGACATTGTTATGTGTTATGCTGGTGTTTTACTGTTGTATATTTTGTTTTCTCAATTTATCATGATCTTTAAGCATGTATGTTCTGACTTCTGCCAATATTTATTTCTATTTTTTTGTTTTAATTGATAACTTGTGCTGAGCCCGGCATGAGCCCGGCAAGCCTGAGTTCAGACACAGCTTCAGGCACGCCGGGCCTGAATTTGGGCCCAGCGCCGGCTCCGTGGTCCTGAAATTTGCGTCTCTAATACCGACCACATTAATACCATCCGATCCCTATCCATACTGACCACATTAAGACCATCCGATCCCTATCCATACCGACCCCATTATAAGACCATCCGATCCCTATCCATACCGACCACATTAATACCATCCGATCCCTATCCATACTGACCCCATTAAGACCATCCGATCCCTATCCATACTGACCCCATTATAAGACCATCCGATCCCTATCCATACTGACCCCATTATAAGACCATCCGATCCCTATCCATACCGACCCCATTAATACCATCCGATCCCTATCCATACCGACCCCATTATAAGACTATCCGATCCCTATCCATACCGACCCCATTATAAGACTATCCGATCCCTATCCATACCGACCACATTAATACCATCCGATCCCTATCCATACCGACCCATTATAAGACTATCCGATCCCTATCCATACCGACCCCATTATAAGACTATCCGATCCCTATCCATACCGACCACATTAAGACTATCCGATCCCTATCCATACCGACCCCATTATAAGACTATCCGATCCCTATCCATACTGACCCCATTATAAGACCATCCGATCCCTATCCATACCGACCCCATTAATACCATCCGATCCCTATCCATACTGACCCCATTATAAGACCATCCGATCCCTATCCATACTGACCCCATTATAAGACTATCCGATCCCTATCCATACTGACCCCATTATATGACCATCCGATCCCTATCCATACCGACCACATTAATACCATCCAATCCCTATCCATACTGACTACATTAAGACCATCCGATCCCTATCCATACTGACCCCATTATAAGACCATCCGATCCCTATCCATACTGACCCCATTATAAGACCATACGATCCCTATCCATACCGACCCCATTATAAGACCATCCGATCCCTATCCATACCGACCCCATTATAAGACCATCCGATCCCTATCCATACTGACCCCATTATAAGACCATCCGATCCCTATCCATACCGACCCCATTATAAGACCATCCGATCCCTATCCATACTGACCCCATTATAAGACCATCCGATCCCTATCCATACCGACCCCATTATAAGACAATCCAATCCCTATCCATACCGACCACATTAATACCATCCGATCCCTATCCATACCGACCCCATTATAAGACCATCCGATCCCTATCCATACTGACCCCATTATAAGACCATCCGATCCCTATCCATACTGACTCCATTATAAGACCATCCGATCCCTATCCATACTGACCCCATTATAAGACCATCCGATCCCTATCCATACCGACCCCATTATAAGACCATCCGATCCCTAACCATACCGACCCCATTAATACTATCCGATCCCTATCCATACCGACCCCATTAATACTATCCGATCCCTATCCATACCGACCCCATTAATACTATCCGATCCCTATCCATACCGACCACATTAAGACCATCTGATCCCTATCCATACCGACCACATTAAGACCATCCGATCCCTATCCATACCGACCCCATTAAGACCATCCGATCCCTATCCATACCGACCACATTAAGACCATCCGATCCCTATCCATACCGACCCCATTATAAGACCATCCGATCCCTATCCATACTGACCCCATTATAAGACTATCCGATCCCTATCCATACCGACCCCATTAATACTATCCGATCCCTATCCATACCGACCCCATTAAGACTATCCAATCCCTATCCATACACACCCTCAGGAGACCCCTCTATCCTTCTCCTCTATCCTTCTGGATACTTCACAACCACCCGACCCCTGCGGTCCAGGAGCCGTCATATAAACCCCCATAGAGATCACTCATATCCATACATCCATACATATCCATCAATATCCATATATACCCTCAGGAGTCCCCTCTTCCTTCCCATGCGACCTCACAGCCATCCGACCTCCATGACCCGGCAGCTGAAGCCCCGGCCCCAGCACGCCAATAAATCCGCCTCGACGATTCCTTTAGCATCCCATAAATCCCCGTCGATCTGCCGATCGGCCGGCGGACGTGCCCCGAGGCGCTGACGACCTCCCCCTCCCCCTCCGACCCCCTGCCCACGACCCTGGGCTGGCGCTGAGATTTGAGCCGGCTGAGGGGGCAGCAGCAACAGGAGGTATGGCCTGTTGAAGGTTGACGGAACGTGGATCAGATGACACCGCGGGTCAAATCTCAGGGGAGGACGGAGTAGGTCTGTTACGCAGTGGTGGGAGGTTCGCAGTAAATTGAGGTCAACAGTTACTCGGAAGGGTAGACTATACACACCGCAAGGCGAATTGTTCCCTGAACGCGCTGTTGGCAGAGGCTAAAAAGGTGACAACGGCAGGATGCGATGTCAAAATTGGAGACCATTGTGCGTTTGCCATTGTGGAAACGGTCAAAACGACGTAATTAAATGATATTTACAACTGTGACATTTTTCGATAGAAGCTAGTTTTAAATCATTTTTAATAGGCATTTTAACATTTCACCTAGGACTAATGTAGCTCTACCCCTGGCAGGGTAACACTAGAGAACAGGTTAAGACAAGTATAGGCCTCTGCTTTCCTTGAATTAAAAGCGGCCCCATCGCCAAACTGCTAAGCCGACTGTCAGCAGCAATGTGATCAAATAAATTAACTGCGATGGTTTTATGACTACAAACCTTTCAATGCCACTATCGCCGCAAAAAGTGACTTTTGCCAGAGTCTAGTTCCCGTCACATGGCTTATAGCCAGGCTATTAATCTGTCTGTGACTTCAGCGATAAAGCGCATCCGCGGATATTGACTGCCACTAGACTGCCTTGAATGCCTTCTGGCGGAATTGATAACCAACTGTCTGATTGCGTTCTTGTATACTGTAAATGAAATATGACAGCGACAAATGATTGAACCTGCACCAACAATTGGCAGGCATCTTCCAATTTAGGATATTGAAAATGAAAGACAATATAGTGTTACTTTGTCTTATAAGGCACGCCTGCGCGTCATTGACATTTAATGTGACTTATCTGATAAACTTCGAACTGTTATCAGTTCAAAGACAATATTTTATGACCAAGGGCAATCCAAGAGTTTATAGAAATCCGTCATCTCCAGCCATGATTATGCTTCACGTTAACTTTTGAAGTATTCTACATTTCTACTCTGAAAACACTCTTAACCCGGCATTGACTGGGTTCTCAACCGAATGCCAATGACCTGGGGGGGATGCGTTAAACGCCCCCCCTGGTTATCTTCCGAACCAATCATCGTAGTGAGACGCGCAAGACGGAAATCGAAAGCTCACAATGAGAAGAATCTAAATCATGCTCAACAATTTCAAAATGAGGTAAAATGTCAAGTCACGGTCAGGTCAAAGGTCAAAATCGCCGTATTTGAGTTTATGAGCCATACTTTCTATCAAAGTTTCGATTACGACCATGATCACCAAAAGTGCTGCCAAAGGTATGATACACATCCCGTATAAGCTAAAGTGAGATTGTTGGCCAAGGTCAAGGTCAAGGTCAGGTCACAAAAGGTTACTATGCCCAAAATATCTACGAAAGTCATGCAACACATGTTTTATGAGTTATTTTCCACGTATAATTCGATAGTGATAGTCATTTTACCACCTGACTTCATTTACGTGAAGTTAATGTCAAGTTCATGTCAAGTTCAGGTCAATGAAGGTCAAACAAATATTGCTAAATCTAAATAAACAAGGTATGTTTCTAGATCAGTTTTGTCTCCGACATACAGTGGTGCCATTTATGTGTCTGTATCTGGTCAATAAAAGTATAAAAAGCAATTTGTAAATATAACGTCATGAGTTACCAATACTTTAATATGCCATAAGTCAGTCAAAAATGGTGATATCATTCTGAAATGTGGTATGGCAGTTGCCCATATGTGGTTCTCTGACATTTATTCCGTTTTTTTTTAATGTCTTTGAAATATTTGATTTTGTGGGCATCCCCCCCCCCCCCAACAACAACAAAAAAACTTTTTGCATTTTTGCGGGGTAAAAAACCAAAATGTTCACAAATCCGAGATAGCCATGTTGTAGCCCCCTTGCCATTTGTTAGCTTTTGATGTTTTTGGATTGCATTTTTCCAAAAATATCGCATTTGTGCGGCCTGTTACATTTTAACTGATTTTGGTTTAAAACTCGTGTGTAGTGACGTCACTAAATTCGCTATAACTCAAACAAATTTCGACGAAATGTCTTTACTTTTTAAAGGAAGACGTAAACGTGATTTCTAAGAAGGTACCCGAGGTTTCACGTTGATAGCACTATTGGTTTCTGAGCTATTACGAAAATTCATCAGGGGAGGCGTTTAACGCCCCCCCCCCCCCCGTCAATGGCGGGATACAGGGAATGTTTCACCTTTGTAGTAGTTTTAAACCGAGATATCCATTATCTTAGGCCGTTATTGAAATGTCTAAACTACCAAGATAATTTTTCCTCAAACTTAACCGTTTTTAAGCAATTTAATTTACCATTTGCAAAATGACTCCAGGCTGGTGCAGCCGCTGATTGGCTGACACATTTTTTCCGCCAATCCCACTTTGTCAGCCAATCAGCGGCGGTCTATAGTTCAATAATGACGTCATTCGCCCAAATCTAAAAACTTAATTTGTATAAAGTTAAGTGACTTTTCGAGTGAAAAAATATCACCATCGTTCTCAGCAGCACTTACTTCATATATTTTACTACAACCAGCATATATTTGACAATTTTCAGAAGGTGAAACATTCCCTTTAATGAAATCGAGCAAATAGTATTTTCTTGCGTACGTAACTGCCATCAATATTATAAACATAATATAATAGTGAATTTGTTTTCACCACAAATAACACGAGGATACTCTCTAAGTGAAAGTGCGGATTCGTAAGCGAAGAAAATAGCAGTGTGTTTCAGCATGAATCCACCGGATTAATGGCATCTTCACCGCACACCACCAAGACATCCTCACCATACAGCCGGATCATAACAAGTTAAGCTACTGAGATAGAAATACATGAGCAGCAATCATGATGACATATTTCTAAGCTACATCACCGCAGATAACATACGCCAACTTCACCCACTATCTTTGACAGGCTGCCGTGAGATGTTTTAGAAAGCTTCTAACATGACCGCCAGCAGTATCACGTTACAGATTGCACGTTTCTCACGTTGCTCTTCGCCTCCACTAGACCATTCAGTCACCGAGCAGCGGTTACGTAACCACTCAGTCACCGAGCAGCGGCTACGTAACCACTCAGTCACCGAGCAGCGGTTACGTAACCACTCAGTGACCGAGCAGCGGTTACGCAACCACTCAGTCACCGAGGAGCGGTTACGTAACCACTCAGTCACCGAGGAGCGGTTACGTAACCACTCAGTGACCGAGCAGCGGTTACGTAACCACTCAGTGACCGGGCAGCGGTTACGTAACCACTCCGTCACCTAGCCGCGGTTACGTAACCACTCAGTGACTGAGCAGCGGTTACGTAACCACTCAGTGACTGAGCAGCGGTTCCGTAACCACTCAGTGACCAAGCAGCTGTTACGTAACCACTCAGTGACCGAGCAGCGGTTACGTAACCACTCAATCACCGAGGAGCGGTTACGTAACCACTCAGTGACCGAGCAGCGGTTACGTAACCACTCAGTCACCGAGCAGCGGTTACGTAACCACTCAGTCACCGAGCAGCGGTTCCGTAACCACTCAGTGACCGATCAGCGGTTACGTAACCACTCAGTCACCGAGCAGCGGTTACGTAACCACTGAGTCACCTAGCAGCGGTTACGTAACCACTCAGTGACCGAGCAGCGGTTACGTAACCACTCAGTCACCGAGCAGTGGTTACGTAACCACTCAGTGACCGAGCAGCGGTTACGCAACCACTCAGTCACCGAGCAGCGGTTACGTAACCACTCAGTCACCTAGCAGTGGTTACGTAACCACTCAGTGACCGAGCAGCGGTTACGTAACCACTCAGTGACCGAGCAGCGGTTACGTAACCACTCAGTCGCCGATCAGCGGTTACGTAACCACTCAGTGACCGAGCAGTGGTTACGTAACCACTCAGTCACCAAGCAGCGGTTACGTAACCACTCAGTGACCGAGCAGCGGTTACGTAACCACTCAGTCACCGAGCAGATGTTACGTACCCACTCAGTCACCGAGCAGAGGTTACGTAACCACTCAGTGACCACCGAGCAGCGGTTACGTAACCACTCAGTGACCGAGCAGCGGTTACGTAACCACTCAGTGACCGAGCAGCGGTTACGTAACCACTCAGTCACCGAGCAGATATTACGTAACCACTCAGTCACCGAGCAGAGGTTACGTAACCACTCAGTGACCACCGAGCAGCGGTTACGTAACCACTCAGTGACCGATCAGCGGTTACGTAACCACTCAGTCACCTAGCTGCGGTTACGTAACCACACAGTGACCGAACAGCGGTTACGTAACCACTCAGTCACCTAGCAGCGGTTACGTAACCACTCAGTCACCGAGCAGCGGTTACGTAACCACTCAGTGACCGAGCAGCGGTTACGTAACCACTCAGACACCGAGCAGCGGTTACGTAACCACTCAGTCACCGAGTAGCGGTTCCGTAACCACTCAGTCACCGAAAAGCGGTTACGTAACCACTCAGTGACCGAGCAGCGGTTACGTAACCACTCAGTGGCCGAGCAGCGGTTACGTAACCACTCAGTCACCGAGCAGCGGTTACGTAACCACTCAGTGACCCAACAGCGGTTACGTAACCACTCAGTCACCGAGCATCGGTTACGTAACCACTCAGTGACCGAGCAGCGGTTATGTAACCACTCAGTCACCGAGCAGCGGTTACGTAACCACTCAGTGACCGAACAGCGGTTACGTAACCACTCAGTGACCGAGCAGCGGTTACGTAACCACTCAGTGACCGAGCAGCGGTTACGTAACCACTCAGTGACCGATCAGCGGTTACGTAACCACTCAGTGACCGAGCAGAGGTTACGTAACCACTCAGTCACCGAGCAGCGGTTACGTAACCACTCAGTGACCGAGCAGTGGTTACGTAACCACTCAGTCACCAAGAAGCGGTTACGTAACCACTCAGTGACCGAGCAGCGGTTACGTAACCACTCAGTCACCGAGCAGATGTTACGTAACCACTCAGTCACCGAGCAGAGGTTACGTAACCACTCAGTGACCGAGCAGCGGTTAGGTAACCACTCAGTGACCGAGCAGCGGTTACGTAACCACTCAGTGACCGAGCAGCGGTTACGTAACCACTCAGTCACCGAGGAGCGGTTACGTAACCACTCAGTGACCGAGCAGCGGTTACGTAACCCCTCAGTGACCGAGCAGCGGTTACGTAACCACTCAGTGACCAATCAGCGGTTACGTAACCACTCAGTCACCTAGCTGCGGTTACGTAACCACACAGTGACCGAGCAGCGGTTACGTAACCACTCAGTGACCTAGCAGCGGTTACGTAACCACTCAGTCACTGAGCAGCGGTTACGTAACCACTCAGTGACCGAGCAGCGGTTACGTAACCACTCAGACACCGAGCAGCGGTTACGTAACCACTCAGTCACCGAGTAGCGGTTCCGTAACCACTCAGTCACCGAGCAGCGGTTACGTAACCACTCAGTGACCGAGCAGCGGTTACGTAACCACTCAGTCACCGAGCAGCGGTTACGTAACCACTCAGTGACCCAACAGCGGTTACGTAACCACTCAGTCACCGAGCAGTGGTTACGTAACCACTCAGTCACCAAGCAGCGGTTACGTAACCACTCAGTGACCGAGCAGTGGTTATGTAACCACTCAGTGACTGAGCAGCGGTTACGTAACCACTCAGTGACCGAACAGCGGTTACGTAACCACTCAGTGACCGAGCAGCGGTTACGTAACCACTCAGTGACCGATCAGCGGTTACGTAACCACTCAGTGACCGAGCAGTGGTTACGTAACCACTCAGTGACCGAGCAGAGGTTACGTAACCACTCAGTGACCGAGCAGCGGTTACGTAACCACTCAGTGACCGAGCAGCGGTTACGTAACCTCATGAGCTGCCGCTGATGGCCCGTTCCACGTGAGTACTCGGCAAAATAGAGTTCAGCCCAGAGATGGACGGAGAGAGACAGACTGAGGGGCGGTACTGCGAGCCCAGCGGCAGACAGAGAGACGGTACTGCGAACCTGCAGCGGCAGACAGAGGGCGGTACTGCAAACCTGCAGCGGCAGACAGAGGGGCGGTACTGCGAACCTGAAGCGGCAGACAGAGGGGCGGTACAGCAAACCTGCAGCGGCAGACAGGGGGCGGTACTGAGAACCCAGAGGCAGACAGAGCAGGGCGGTACTGAGAACCCAGCGGCAGACAGAGGGCGGTACTAGGAACCTGCAGCGGCAGACAGGGGGGCGGTACTGGGAACCCAGCGGCAGACAGGGGAGCGGTACTGGGAACCTGCAGCGGCAGACAGACAGGTACAGACGACATAAACCGATTGCGAATCTCGTGGTGGGTTCCATCGTTGTCTGCGATTGTTTGAATGGTACATGGCGCAGGGAATCTCGGAAGTGCATGGCGATGCTAGTTGGGTGACGAATTTGCAGTTCATCTATGAATAATGTCACTGTGTCATGACAACCTCGCAAGATACATTCGAGGCATACTCGAGGCCCAACGCTGTGCCCTGATTCGTGTTTTTCATATTCAAAAAGGCTGAAAAAATAATTGTCAAACGCATGAAAGACCGAAAATGGACAAACATTAGGCGTACGAAATGAATAGTCCATTTGCATTCATGATCAGCGTTTCTTCCGAAGAGGAAGGGTTCATATGATAACTTTATGAGTCGATGGTCATATCGATTCTTCTTTCGTTTGCCATTGGTTCAATGCTTCTGATAAGAAGACAAAATCATTCCAGTCCATACGATCAGTTTTCCAAAGCCATTTGCTCCTTGGTATAACCTTTGCCTGGCATTTGTAGGTATTATAATGACGTACCTTGTTGAGAACTTCGGATTGTTGCTTTTTGCGTCTCGGTATGATCTTTGGTTCGTAAGATAACCAGCGGAGCAATCATTCCTCACTCCATCATGTATTGGAGTTCGGCTGAAACGCCGAACAACGCAACCCAAACATATGTAATATACAGAACACTGATTTGCTGTTGTTTCATCATAATGTTTGTGTCTGTAATTCAACATCAAGACTGTCTAGAAAGAGATCTGCTGCGTACTACATCGAAATCGAAAACCATTTGTTGCCTTGAGCCAACTCGAGAAGTTCATTTCACGATCGTTCCGGTCATTTGACTCTCGGGAATATCTAGATCATGCAAAGTGTAGCTCCACGGTCGTCACCTGGCCGGCCTCGTCCAACACGTGTACCAGCCCACCTGCGGAGATAACTACTTGGACCTGACAATCTCCAACTGCCAGAACGTCGTAGCCGAGGTGCGGGATGGTGTCTTCCCCGGACCACAGGGAGGTTGTCTGCGAGCTGAGCGTGGTGCGTGGACCCATGCCAGTGGTATCCCGCAGCTCCGCGCTGAATTACAAGCGCGCGGACTGGGCGGGGCTCCGCACGGCGCTACGGCTTGCTCCGTGGGGCGTGCTTGATGGGCTACCGATCGACGTCGCTGCGGAGCTGTTCTGCGACCTGCTATCGGCCGCCATCCGCGACTTCATTCCGCTGGTGCAGCTCAAACGCCGGCGGCCGCCGTGGTTCGACGGAGACTCGCTACACACGGCGCTGCGGGAGAAGGAGCCGGCTCACCGGCCGATGAGGAAGCGATGACGTCACTGGTGGCGGGGACGGCTGACGGCCGCCAACTGTTTCGTGAAAAACGGCGTCTGGTGAGTGACCGATTCTGTAACTATTTGAATGGCCTTGTAGAAGATTTAAATACCAATCCCAAGCGATTTTGGTCATTTGTGAAATGTATTAAAGGTAAGAACGGCCAGATATCGCATCTCCTTGATGGTGATAGGAAGGTTACTGATGACCGCGAGAAGGCCGACCTGTTAAAGGGAATAGGTCACCTTGAAAGTGGTCTTGAAATTCAACCATACGGTGCAGCTTGAGCTCAAAACTAAGAATATGACTTTGGTTCGGACAACTGATGGATATATGTGGAGAAAGAAGTAAGTTTCTCTTTGCATTTCACGATAAATCGTACGATAGCAGCTGGCGTTCTGGCTCCGTCCCGCTCCACCTGACGCCAAGTATAGTCTCTGACAAAGGGCCGCCGCGCCGCCCGGGCGGCTGAGCGGACATTAACGAGGCATCGTGATCAGAGACTATGTGCCAGGGAGTGTACCTGCTTCCGGCGGCGAGAGTTCATGTCCCGACCGTGGCCCGGAACAGCAGACATGCAACCGGGCCCACTAGTCCTGTGTCGAAATTACTTAAAGGGAAATAATGACCTTTTGATTTTGTTAGCAACAATTTCTTAGGCTACCGTTATGGTTTTGAAATTATTTTATTTAAATTTAAGAATTAAATAAAATTATTCCCAAATTCAAAGTTGTATGTTTGGAAAAAATACAAAACAAGTACCTTGTGTACTTCATGAAGGTCATTGACAAATTCGTCCTTCCCTACCATTGTTTACATCGAGTGCGGCATTTTTGGAGGCTCTGTGACGTTTCCGATCAAACTGAGCGCTGCTCGGACACACGCTAGTAGCGCTAGTAGCGCTAGTAGCGCTTTCGTTCTCCATGGCAACCAGGCGTCAGCCAATCAAAAGCCAGCAAGGAATACGTTCTGGCTTTTCATTGGCTCACGCCTGGTTGCCATGGAGAACGAAAGCGCTACTAGCGTGCGTTCGAGCAGAGCTCTGATCCGTGAAGCAATCCGTGAAGCATCCGTGATGCATGACTGACTATCAGTATAAGTCATGAATAACAACAACATGCAAACTATACCAGCTCGAATAAAATAAGGGCGGAATGAATTGAACCCCAGGCAAGCTAGTATTCGCAAAGCACTCGGCACTGCGCCACAATAGCAAAAGGTGAGGGAAATGCATATTGGATACAATATTATTACGTCACAAGTTTCTGAAGTGTCAACTACTATGAAATACAGTTATAAAATACCTTTAATAATGATTAACAAGAAAATTCAAACTTAAAACAATAATTTGAATAAGTCTTTAATTAGCTTTCAACTCAAAATCAGATATATTTTGCAATGCTACACAAGAATGGCACCAGTGACGTCATTAACAAAGCCTGCTACGGGACTTGGGTATACTAATCAGGAACAATTCGCCACAATGGTTAAGTGCGCCGAGAAGCATGACAATGACTTTGTAAACAAATCTCCGACGCTAAATAGGTCGCCGTCGATGTGCATCGATGAGCTTCCGATTTAAATGCCAGTTTTGTTATTGTTTGTTAGTTTTTTGGGGGAAAATTATTATTTTTCATGATAATATAAAGTATAGTGTTATATACAGCCACAGACAAATTATACAATACTCCTAATGTTGAAAACAAATTAATCGATTTTCACAAATTGAGGGTCGCAACCACTAACTATGCCGCCGTTGATGTGCATCGATGAACTTCCGATTTTATTGCCACTTTTTCCAATCGCTGTTAGTTTTAGAAGATCGCCGGGTATATAATCACAACAAGCAGAACGCACAATATATTTTCCACTCCATTGCGTAAAAAAACAATACGGGAAAAGCCCGCAGTTTGATGAGGACCAAAAGTACTTGCAAGTACCGGTCGTTAAAAGTGTGGAACGCTTATCAACATTAACTTGAAATATCTTTCGGTAGGAAAGTTTTCATGCAAAATGTGATGAATTTACAATATATTTTGGTCTCGTCTGGCGATTTCAAGTGCTAACTCCATTTTAGTGGAAAAAGGTAATTATTTCCCTTTAACGTAGGAAGGCAATTCTTTTATCACAACGCATTTTTTAGATCTGCTCTACAAATCTTCTATCTCAGTCCAAAACCCCATGTTCAAGGTGAATTATTCCCTTTAAACCGCACGTTTGCCTCTAAGTTAAGCGACCCAGTTGTCACTGAACTCCCGCCGGCACCGGAATATGATTTAGATCCACTGCGCTCTTTCCATGTGACTGAGGACACAGGGCGTAGTATTCTGTGTAACCTAGGCCCGCACAACGCCTGCGGGCCTGACAATGTTAGCGCAAGGGCGATGAGAGAGAATGCGCGGTCGAGTTGTCTGTGCCCATCGCTAAACTGTGTAAACTGTCGCTGGAGCAGGGGGTCTTTCCCAGGTCGTGGAAACGTGCCAATATAGTGCCTATTCATAAGAAACGTCCAAAAATGTCTGCTAACAATTAGCGATCTGTGTCACTGTTGCCTCTTTTTGGCAAAGTTCTGGAACGGATTGTTTTTGACGAGCTTTTTCAACATGTGAGACCGCCTATCTCTGATAAGCAGCATGGCTTTTTGCCCGGTCGTTCGTGAGCTACCAACCTGTGCACAATGCTGCACACAGCCTGGACCAACATATCTGCCGGGTCCCAGACAGATGTAATGTATACTGATTACAGTTCGGCCTTCCAAAGTGTAAATCACTGTTTGCTCCTTCACAAATTACAGATCTTCTACAGCATTTCAGACAACGCTTTTGACTGGATTGGCTTCTATCTGTCTGGGAGAGAGGCGAGAGTGCAGAGGGTCGTGGTTGGGGCAAGTGCTCAGAGTGTGTGCCGGTGAGATCAGGGACCCCGGAAGGGGGACTACTCTCAGTTCTCACCACTGCTCTTCGCGTGTTGTGTAAATGACCTACCGGGAGTACTTGAGGCAGAAACAATCATGTTTGCAGACGACGTGAAAATATGCAGGCGCATAGTAATAAAACTAGTGCTAACCCATCCGCTCCGCTGGACGATTAGCTGGCATCTCCGGGATGGAGATATCCGCACCAATTCAGCACGTTAATTAACTGGACTGGAACTGCATAGGACATAATTACCTATTACCCGTCAAGGGATCACCGCCCCACCAACTCCGGTGCGTCGGCATAGCTAGCTGGCATCTCCGGGATGGAGGTATCCGCACCAATTCAGCACGTAAATTAACTGGGACTTTTAAACTGAATAAACTGAGCGGTGCCGGATGGACAGACAGACAGATAGACAGACGCTTATCAAATAGTAATATAGATGTACAGGCGCATATCGATTGTAGACGTGGGGTATGTGCAGGCCCAGCTGGACAAACTGTGTTGCTGGTCTGAGAAGTGGGGCTTAAGGCTTTAAAGGGAAATAATGACCTTTTTCCACTAAAATGGAGTTAGCACTTGAAATCGCCAGACGAGATCAAAATATATTGTAAATTCATCACATTTTGCATGAAAACTTTCCTACCGAAAGATATTTCAAGTTAAAGTTGATAAGCGTTCCACACTTTTAACGACCGGTACTTGCACTATTTCTGACCTTTTGTCAAGTACTTTTGGTCCTCATCAAACTGCGGGCTTTTCCCGTATTATTTTTTTACGCAATGGAGTGGAAAATATATTGTGCGTTCTGCTTGTTGTGATTATATGCCCGGCGATCTTCTAAAACTAACAGCGATTGGAAAAAAGTGGCAATAAAATCGGAAGCTCATCGATGCACAATCAACGCGGCATAGTTAGTGGTTTGCGACCCTCAATTTTTGCAATTCGATTCATTTGTTTTCAACATTAGGGAGTTGTGTATAGTTTGTCTGTGGCTGTATATAACACTATGCTTTATTTTATCATGAAAAATAATAATTTTTCCCAAAAAAACTAACGAACAATAACACAAAACTGGCAATTAAATCAGAAGCTCATCGATTGCACATCGACGGCGACCTATTTAGCGTCGGCGATTTGTTTACAAAGTCAGTTGTCATGCTTCTCGGCGCACTTAACCATCTCGGCGCACTTGGCGAGTTGTTCCTGATTAGTATACCCCAAGTCCCGTAGCAGGCTTTGTTAATGACGTCATTGGTGCCATTCTTGTGTAGCATTGCAAAATATATCTGATTTCGAGTTGAAAGCTAATTAAAGACTTATTCAAATGATTGTTTTAAGTTTGAATTTTCTTGTTAATCATTATTAAAGGTATTTTATCACTGTATTTCATAGTAGTTGACACTTCAGAAACTTGTGACGTAATAATATTGTATCCAATATGCATTTCCCTCACCTTTTACCATTGTGGCGCCAGTGCCGAGTGCTTTGCGAATACTAGCTTGCCTGGGGTTCAATTCATTCCGCTCTTATTTTATTCGAGTTGGTATAGTTTGCATGTTGTTGTTATTCATGACTTATACTGATAGTCAGTCATGCATCACGGATGCTTCACGGATTGCTTCACGGATCAGAGCGCTGCTCGAACGCACGCTAGTAGCGCTTTCGTTCTCCATGCAACCAGGCGTGAGCCAATGAAAAGCCAGAACGTATTCCCTTTCTGGCTTTTGATTGGCTGACGCCTGGTTGCCATGGAGAACGAAAGCGCTACTAGCGGGTGTCCGAGCAGCGCTCAGTTTGATCGGAAATGTCACAGAGGCTCCACAAATGCCGCACTCGATGTTAACAATGGTAGGGAAGGACGAATTTGTCAATGACCCTTCATGATGTACACAAGGTACTTGTTTTGTATTTCTTCCAAACTTACAACTTTGAATTTGGGAATAATTGTATTTAATTCTTAAATTTAAATAAAATAATTTTAAAAATAATAACGGGAGCCTAAGAAATTGTTGCTAACAAAATCAAAAGGTCATTATTTCCCTTAAGGCTGAATCCAGCCAAATGTTAAGTTGTTCACGCTGACTCTCAGCGCACTCCGGTGTATCGGAACCTATATGATTGGTGATGTAGCGCTGGAACGCGTCCAAGTGATGCTCGACCTGGGTATTATGCTGGATCAGAAACTTACCTTTGGCGAACATGTCGACTATACAGTTCGTAAGGCAAACCGAGCTCTAGGATTGCTAATGCGTACTCTTCAAACAGGCAAAGAACGGCCGTCCTTTGAAAGCAGCAAACCAAACGTGCCCTCTTGTCAGCATATTTTGTAAACGCTCGCTCCGTCCTTGAGTATGGTAGTGTAGTGTGGAGTGGAGCGCGCAGTCACATGTTCAAAGGATAGAGCGTGTGCAGGAAAAGTTTCTTGGTTTGGTGCTGTGTGCTCGCTGTCGCTGTGACAAGAGTGTCTTTTTCGTATCGAGATTTGGCTGTACATTTTAAAGTTAACACCATGAGAGCTCGGTTCAAACACCACGACCGTTCCATCAGAAACGTACATCGCCACAAGGATATGTTCATGATTCCTCAACGTCAAGTTCCCTCTAGCAGTGCCTGTCCGTCAGCTGATAAATCAAAGTTTGTTCACAAGTTCGTTTGCGCGGGTAAACACTTAAGACGTGCGTCTTTAATCGCGCTCCCCAGCGCCTGTAATACCTTTCTGGACGCGAATCGCGATGTGGATGTATGGGAGAGCAGTGCACCAGAGTTCAAGAAACGTGTGGCTGTATATGTTATGGGGGAGATAGTTGTGTTGTATGTCTGTAAATGATGATGTGATGTGATGTGATGGTTTTAACTTTCGACTTCACCTGTCAGTAGGCGCAGAACCCGTTGGTGATTATACAAATAAACAAACATACACATATGTAGTTCAGCTGAAACGCCGAACAACCGCTGTTTAATGATGTTCACAAACATATATAATATACAGAACACTGATTTTCCCGTTGTTTCATCATCAATTTTTGTCTGTAATTCAAAATCAAGACTGTCTAAAAGAGATCTCCTGCGTACAATATCGAAATCGAAAACCATTTGTTGCCTTGAGCCAACTCGAGAAGTTCATTTCACAATCGTTCCGGTCATTTCACTTCCGGGAATATCTAGATCATGCAAAGTGTAGCTCCACGAACTGATGTTCATAGGAACTGTTTCTAGGGCCGGCACTATTTACATCATTAACATGCTTTTCAGACTTCAAGGTCGATCGTGGCAGAATCGGAGCTAACACTACCATTGTTCAGCAGAATATAATGTAATACATAACGTAGTAGGACATTTCTGATGCAGCTTCAGTTTGAAGATGTTACTGAGCTCCAAGAGACGGTTTCAGATAAGAGACCAGCATATTATGACATTATTGAACGGCACGTGCTCTGCCTTGTGACTAGACATCATGACCCCGATGTAGTCAGATTCGATGTTTATTCAATATTCAATTATTTAACCTCTTTAACCCTATTTGTAACAGGCTCCTGGCTACCCCCTATTTGTAACAGGGGGAGGGGGCGGATTCCGCCCCCCCCACCCCCCCCCCCCCCCCCCCGGAGATCTCGAGATCTACCCGTCCGATTTTCAAAAATGAAACGGTGTTTGCTTCTCCTCAACACGATCTACATTTCTAGATAACACAAAAAATCTAAATTTTGGATAGGGGGGCAACAGGGGGGGGCAAAAACTACAAATTTTAGTGGTATTTTTGATCCAACATAGCTTTCATGTTTATCGACCGATTTTAACACAACTAATA
>JAXIVJ010005330.1:25000-74832 GCA_036785665.1 Chirona hameri | reverse complement strand
AGTAGTCAAAATAGGGTCGGATGTATGGTGTATAAATTGTATTCAGTACTTGTCTGGGTAGTTGTTGGGCTACGGGATAAAGTGGGCTCAGTGCAATATTTACTTTCCTAATGACGCCATTGATGTGTTCGTGGAAGCGAAGGTCCTTGAAAATATTAGTCCTAAGTGTTTGTGTGTATTTGTTTTTGGTATTGGTTGCTGTGGAAATGTGAGTGCAGGGGAAAGCGAGTTTGTTTTATTGGTGAACGTTATATGTGTTGTTTTAGCTGCATTTAATGTAATTGCCCATTTTTACCATATTCGTCTATGGTGTCCAAGTCCCGTTGTAACGTGTCGGTTGCAGTGTGAATATCGTCGTTTGTGTGAGTTGCATATATCGAAGTGTCGTCGGCATAAATAAAATGTCATTTGTCGTCAAGTCTGCCAGTCCGTTTAATGCGAGTAAAGGTCCTAACACAGATCCCTGGGGACATCCAGCATTCAGATTCAGTGTGTTCGAGTCGGCGTCTTCAATTCTAACTTTTTGTCGTCTGTCCGTGAGGTAAGATTTTAACCAGGAAAGAAGATTGCCGGATATGTAAAATTCATTTTTGCATTTGAAGACAAGACCCTCATTCCATATTTTATCAAAGTATTTGGATATGTCTAGAAAAATTGTTGTCATGTCTCGTCCTCCGTCAAGAGATTTGTAAATGTTGTGCGTCAAGTACATAAGTTATAGTTGAGTGCAGTGGTGTGGCCGATATCCACTGTGTTTGTCCATTAGAAGTTGATGAGTGACTGCATGTTCGTAGATACGGTTAAACACAATTTTTTCCAAAATTTTTGAAAGACATGGCAGCAAACTGATAGGTCTGTAATTTTGGGGTCGGAGGCGGAACCTTTGTTTTTGTATATGGGCGTGACTGATGCCTCTTTCCCATGTGTGCGGAAATAAGCCAAGTCATCAAGATTTGTTGTAAAGTCTACATAAAGGTTCTAGTATGATGATTGTAGTAAGGTTTTATGATTTTGATTGGCAGGTTATCTGATCCGGTTGATTTATTTACGTCTAATGTGTTCAGTAGTTTTAGTACTTCTGCTTCAGTTACTTCAATGTCTTTCAAAAAGGGAATATTTCTTCTGTTCAAAGTTTCTTCTGTCAGGTTTAGTGCGCCTGTGTTGAGTCGTGTCTGTGAAGCAAAAAAGTCGTTCAAAATGTTGGCTTTTTGTGTATTGTCTGTGACTGTCTCTCCGTCTGTGGTTTCAAGTGGTGGTATAGACTGATTTATGGTCCGTCCCATCATTGTTTTTAGCGTTTGGTGGTATTTATACGGGCTGAGCTTGCTTCCTAATAGTCTGTTTACCTGTGATTGTAGGTGTGCGTTACGAAGTCGTCTGTTTAAGTCCGTTACAAAGTTACGTTGTTGTTTCCATATGTCCCAGTCACCAGCGGTCTGTCGTTGTTTTGCTCGTCTAAACAGTCTGTCTCTTCGTCGTATGTTACGTTTCAGTTCAGCAGTTACCCATGGTTTGTTAGTCGGTCGGATAGTAATAGTTTGTATGGGTATAGCCTCTGCTGCTGCTGTCAATATCGTAGATGTGAATTTGTCCGTTGCTGTATGTATGTCTTGCTCTATAATGTCGTCCCAATTGATATGTAGCAAATGTCTGGTTAGTTTTTCAGCGTCAAGTTTGTCGTAGTCCCAAATCTTCTTGGTTTTTATCTTTGTTTTCGGAGTATTTACACTAATGCAAACGTAGACAGGGAAGTGATCGATATTTGAGAATGAGGAAAGTACGCCAGAGTCAGTTATTATTAGTGGATTGTTTGTGATAATAAGGTCGCGGAGATTAGCTGTGGATTCTGTTCGTCTTGTCGGTGTAAATATGAGTTGTGACAAATTTAGCGTATATATTGCGTCGCGAAGTTTTATGTCAAAATGTGTTATTCCGCTGTGATTTTCGGTCTGGTCCAGAAGAAAAACGTTCCCGGCATTGAAGTCTCCCGTAATTATTTGCTGGAAGGGCCCTCTAAAGGCGGGCAGAGGGCCCTCTACAGATCGGCAGGGCCATGTAAAGGCCAGCAGAGGGCCCTCTACAGATTGGCTGGGACACTCTGCAGATCGACAGGGCCTCTAAAGCCTGGAAGAGGGCCCTCTACAGGTCGACAGGGCCCTCTAATTGCCGACAGAGGCCCTCTACAGATTGGCAGGGCGATCTACGATCGGCAGGGCCATCTAATCGGCAGATCAGATCGGCAGGGCCCTATGAAGGCCGGCAGAGAGCCCTCTACAACCGAAAGGGGCCCTCTAAATGCCGACAGGGGCCCTCTGCAGATCGGTAGGGCCCTTTAAAAGCTGGTAAAGGGCTGGGGCCCATTTTACTATCCACACTGGCTGGGGCCCATTTTACGTATTTACATATACATGCCTTTAACAGACAAGCAAGTGCTGTTATTTATTCGTGTTACGATTTTGTATCGGTTCGTGGGCGTTCTGTTATGCGACGTAAGGCGTTTTGCGGGCGCCTGACACCATCAAAAACATTGGGGCATTCGGCCACAGGGGGTCCTCGCTCTGTCGCCAGAGGGGCCCCCTGGCCTCCAGGAGGGCATGCCCCCTACCTGTTGCCTACGCCCTTGCCCACCGCAACATTCAAACATTGCCTTACATATATGTGTTGCGGGTTCCTGTTCCTGCCTTTCAGGTAGCGTCGCCGTCTCGCATACTACTCCAGTTTGATAACGAACCTCTGTATTGTTCCACATGACCTTGACCTACTTCCACATGACCTTGACCTACTTCCACATGACCATAATCATCATGGTTCCACATGACCGTGCTGCCACAATCTCCAAACCGATCCAATCCCAGCGCAACACCCACAACCCCCCCCCCCCCCATCACGACAAAAGCGACGCCGGTTCCGCGCGAGGCTGGCGGTTTCCCTAGGGAACAGCGCCACTGAAATATTGTACAACCGTTACATATGTAAGAAACGAGTATACTCGTTTCTTCTCCTAATTCCTGTCCAACGTACTGAGTTCCAAGATTATACTTACAGAAGGTATTATTTGCTAATTATAAATTGTCTATCATCTGAAAAACGCGATACATACATAGTTAATTCATTGTGGGGTGCTAGTAATATTTTATGGGTCTGGTATCAAAATAAAATGTGCTAAAATATTTGAAGAACTTTCAAAAATGGATACCTATCAGCTAATTAATAACACAAAAATAGGACGAAATGTGTTGGGTTTTAACCCTCGCCCTACGTGGACCCCGCCTGACAGCCTCCCCCCGAAGTTTTTCTTAAATAACTTTTGACACATGCAGTGCATTTTGCTGAAATTTTCGGTAGCTGAGTTTACAACAATAATACGTATGCTGGAAAAAAAACGTTGAAATTGGTTGAGAAATTTGGGAAATAATGACGTTTTGATGACGTCATTGGAAGCGGGCCAACATCATTCCTGTATTCAAAAATGGTTCTAAAAGCTTCCAGACAACTATAGACCAATCTCATTATTAACACTTTGCTCTAAAATTATGGAGAAGGTAGTGTGCGAAAGCCTGCCAAGCATGCCTTCCAGCACTGCCTTCTTCTCAGCACGGTTTTCTTCCTAAACGCTCCTGCCTGAGCAACTTGGCTTGTTTTTTGGAACACTGCTGGACCTCACTGACAAAGGGATTGCAAACTGACGCAATCTACACTGATTATTCTTCCGCATTTACGAGTGTGAGCCATAGTCTACTTCTACACAAGCTCAAGTGCTCTTTTAACATCTCAGGTCTTGCACTCAGCTGGCTTGAGTCTTACCTAAGCCAACGATCCCAGCGAGTCATTCTCGATGGGAAACATTCTTACTGGGCTCCGGTACTATCCGGGGTCCCGGAAGGCAGCATTTTAGGCCCAATTCTGTTCACCTGTTACGTCGCTGACCTTCCTAATCACATCAAAACATCGTGCCTGTCTTATGCAGACGATATCAAAATTTGCAACCGAATCAGTTCCCCAGAGGACGCTCATTCCCTCCAGGCCGATTTAGACCGCCTCAGTTTGTGGTCCAACACTTGGCGTTTGAAACTCAACCCAGCTAAGTGCAAGACGATCACTTTTACCCTGCGCTCATCACCTCATCTTGTATCGTACGTGCTGGACGGCCACCAGCTTGAGCGATGTGTGCGCGTGCGTGACCTTGGCGTCATTTTAGACGCCAAGCTTACATTTGCGGACCATCATCATCATCATCAACATGTTTATTGTTTTATAACATATTTATATGGTATACATAAGGTAGAGTTGGCGCAAAAGCTGGGGAGCTTGACTCTAGGCGCCAACTCTAACACATATCATCAGGTACCTAATAACTCAACCGCCGCCGTATCACCGGTCATCGCGCGCAGCAGATCATACACCGCGCGCCCCGCCGGAGGAGCGGACCACCAGAGCCTGCACAGACCACGTTGACGCCACTGCCGCTAAGGCCAACCGCATGCTTGGCCTGCTAATTAGAAGCATGCAGATGTCTGCTGGCACACAACAAACGCGCTTTGACCATGCCGCAGCCCTCGCCGCCTACAAGGCCCATGTAAGATCCGTACTGGAATACGGTAGCGTAATCTGGTCAGGCGCTGCGGTCACCCATATGCGCCGGCTGGAGCGCCTTCAACACTGTTTCCTGATGTGGCGGGGATCTAAAACCCAAGCAGCGTGCCCACCACTTGATTATGTGTCATTGCTCGAGCTGTTTGGCTGCGCATCGGTCAGGTCGCGTTTCGTTCAGTCCGATCTAATGTTCATGCGGTCAGTATTCAGCGGCCACATAGACTGCCCTGATATTGTGGCAACGTTCCCGCTGTCAGCACCAAGCCGACGTACGCGGCGCCCCGAGCTCTTCCATGTACCTCGTGGAAGAGTTGGCTCTGTAAAGAGGGGCTTCTTGATTCGTCTCCCGCATCTCTTTAACTCGCTCACACACAGCAGCCCTCAGACGGATTTATTTATGCCGTCTCGTACCCTTAGGTCTGACATTACGAAGTTCGCTGATGTTCAGGGTACATACTTGAGTTAAGGTCGCTGCTGTGAGCCTAGATCACGTCCCGTGATCGGTCATTGGCTTTAAGTTGCACTTGTCTATTTTAGGTCTTTTGCCTGTACCAGCGCTATATTTACACGTTTATATTTACTTTTACCGGCGCTTTTATGTATTTGTCTATTTTTAGGTTTTTGCCTGTATCAGCGCTTTATTTACACGTTTGTTCTTTCTTTCACTGGCGATTTTAATCGCCTTTTATGTATTTATTTTATGCTGCTGTGTTTACTATACAGTATAGTTATGTTTTCTCTTATTGTGCCATGTGCACTCATGTAGTTTGTGAATGTTTTAATTTCCTGTTGCATAAGGCAGCATGACTGCAACCGTAAGTGGGCCCTGTGCCTGTGGTTGTTGGCTCAATAAATAAATAAATACAATACAAAAGTCATGTTGGTAAAAAATGAGAAATATTTGAAAAATCGTAGAAAACAGAGTTTCAAAGAAAATTGCAAACGCAAATCACCAAAGATACAAAATGGCATTCTCTTTAAAATGGCAATCTCGGATTTTCAAATTTTGGGTTTTTGACTCCTAAAATAAAAAATAAATGATTTTTTGGGGGAAAAATCCCCACACAATCAAAATATTCAAAGATGTTTAGAAAAAACGGAATATATGTGAGAGAACTGAGTATGGAAAATACCCAAACCAAATTTCAAAGCAATATCTCCATTTTTGACTGAGTGATGACTCCCTAAGTGTAAGAAACTGATGACGTCATTTTTAAAATGACGTTATGTATCTCTGAGCTAAAACTGGTGTAGGAACATGCTTTTTATTTACATTTATCTATTTCTAATTTTGAGGTTTTCTGAAGAGCAAAATCGCTGTTCTGGACGTGGTAAATCCGAGGTCATTCACTTGACCTGGAAGGTCCCCCGTTGACCTGAAACTTAAAAATCGCATACTGTTAGATTCCTCTCATGACAGGCAACATGCTGGTTCTTACTGCATTGCTCTAAGTTGCTTGGTTTGGAAGTTAACAGGGGGATGTCAGCCCCCCCCCCCCACCCCCACCCCCCCCCCCCCCCCCGTAGGGCGAAGGTGAAAAAAGCTCCCGTAGGGCGAGGGTTAATCTTGTTTGTCGCGAGGCTTATAAGCATTTTATACTTCCGTGACACTTTTTCCCAGTAGAGGGTATATGCGTACCTACTCAGACAATTTTGCCACCCCTGGCAAAAATCCGTGGCGCCGCCCCTGTCGAAGTGTTAAAAAGTGCCTAAATTCGAGTGTGCCTGACGATATGACTTGTCATATGCCACGTTCAGTTGAACAGATGCCGATTCGCATTAAGAAAAGGTGTAGAGAGCTATTTCATATGTATATGCATTTGCATGTTTCCCCAATGACTTATAATTGGGAAGTCACAAAATAGACTTCACCTTAGGTCCCCGATGTAAATATCATCCGAAATAGCAGAATTGTAGGTGTTCATGACCTGATTAAATCCTGTGAGTATCTAACTGATCGGTCAAACAATGTGGCTGCGGCACGACCATACATTTTTTGGAGTAGGGATCACTAGACTTGACTTAGTGACATGACCTGAGGAGACCCGAGTTGAACAAATTAACAGGATTTGGGCAATTGATAGGCAAGTAGTTGTACCAAAAATGGCGTCGTTTTCCGCTATTTTCAAAACAAAATTAAGGAGGGAAGGTATCCGCCTCCACTGGCGGATCCAGGGGGATTACATCAGGGAAAATCCCCCCACAGGAATCTGGAAGGGGGGATGCAATACAAGTATGCCCCCCCCCCTTGCGCGTTCCCTGCACTGAACGTGAAAAACAATGATCTAAGGAGAAAACTTCATGAAAACGGAAGTTTTTTCTTCTCTCGATTGAATTTGAAGTTTGTATGTATCCCTTGCTTTCAATGATAGACAAAAAAAGCGCACCTGATGCAATTCAAGCAGCCATAGTGACACGCGCCCCGCTGGGGGGGGGGGGGGCAGAATCTGCCCCTCCCGGATTTTCTCAATAACTTTAAAACTGTAATAGATATCAACCTGAAACTTACAGTACCTTATATATACTGCATCAATTATACGTCTTCTCACTAAATTTCAATGAAATTAATGTAGTATTTGGAGAGATAATAATGTTTTAATGACGTCATGTCCTGCCATTTTTGGTGGAAAAACAATAAATGTTTGAAAAATCGTAAAAAAATAGAGTTTCAAAGCAAATTGCAAATACAAAAACGTCAAAAGAAAAAAAATGACATTCTCTTCCAAATAGTTATCTCGGATTTTTGATGTTTTGGGGTTTTGACCCCCCAAAAAAGAATGTTTTTGTTTTCGGAAAAATGTCCACAAAATCATATTTTTGTGAATTAGAAAACTTAATTTCTTAAGCTCGAATACCAAAATAAGGTGACCAACTCAAATCCGCGGAGGAAAAAATGGGGGTACCTTTTTGCCCCCCCCCCCCCCCCCCACAGTGGTTTTCCCTTCAAATAGGCCCTGGGATCGCCCGGTGGTTTAACATTAGATGTGACGTCACTGGATACCTGGCCGGCGGCGGTTCGGCGCTCGGCCCGTCGTCGCAGCAGTTGCGATTTCGAACGTGCGCGGTCGGGTGGTATCTGGGATTCTGGAAACGAGTGGTTGTTGTTTTGGTCTATCTGATATAAATCATGTTTTTCGTCAATACTCATTGCAATCAAGGTCGTATATAGGTTACAATATAGATTACAATAAGGTCATTGACGTAGGAATGTCACGATAAATGGACTGCCAGTGAAACTTTGAAACCTCACCCCTCTGTAATCAATTTCTTTCAGGTTTGGGCTCTTGCCATGGTGCTTCATTTGCCATCTTAGATTTTGCAGAACCTCAGAACGTCTCTCTGTCCCCTGTACTCTGGCCTGGAAGGACCCTCCGTAGGCCTGAGAGGATCCTCCGTCGGGCTGACAGGATCCTCCGTCGGCCTGAGAGGGCCTTCCGTCGGCCTGAACTGGCCATCAGTCGGCCTGAGAGGGTCTTCAGTTGACCTGAGAGGGTCCTCCGTCGGCCTGAAAGGGCCCTCCGTCGACATGAGAGGGTCCTCCGACAGGTTGAGAGTGCCGGCCCTCCATCGGCCTGAAAGTACCCTCCGTCAGCCTGAGAAGATCCTCCGTCGGCCTGAGAGGGCCCTCCGTCGGCCTGATAGGACCCTCCCGTCGGCCTGAGAGGCCCTCCGTCGGCCTCAGACGTCTCTCCATCGGCAGAGGGCCCTCCATTGGCCTGATAGGGTTCTCCGTCGGCCTGAGAGGGTCCTCCGTTGGTCTGAGAGGGTCTTCCATGGGCCTGAGAGGGTCTTCAGTTGAACCGAACACCAGGGGCGCAGTCAGGGGGTGCACAGGGGGCACGTGCCCCCCCCCCCCCCCCCCATTGGGTCGAGGGGCCCGAAGGGCCCCTCGGCCCAATGGGAGAAGGCCTCGGCCCCTCAGCCCAACTCCTATGATAGGTATCGACGTACAACTTACAGTACCTTATGCTGCATTAATTCTACGTCTTTTTACAAAAGTTCAATGAAATTGATGTAGCACTTTGGGAGATCATGACGTTTTAATGACGTCATGTCACGCCATTTTTGGTCGAAAAACGATACAAATTTACAAATCGTAGAAAATCGAGTTTTGAAGCAGATTGTAAATGAAAAACGTCAAAAGAAAGGAAATGGCATTCTCTTCAAAACTACTATCTCAGATTTGCGAAAGTTTGGGTTTTTGACTCCTAAAAATACAAATATAAAATTTTCCAGGAAACTTTTCAAATTTTTTCTTTCTTGAAGATATGAAAAACGGAATATATCTGAGTGAACCAGGTATGGACGATACCCAAACCAAATTTCAAAGCAATATCTTAATTGACTTATGGCTCCGTAAGCATAAGTAACTCATGACGTCATTTTTTTAAGTTACGTTTTTTTGGGCTTTTATTGACCAGATACAGACAAATAAATTCCACCACTGTTTTTCTGAGACAAAACTGGTCTAGAGACATGCCTTTTTATTTAGATGAATCAATTTCAAATTTTGACCTTATGTGACCTGACCTTGACCATATATGGTGTCAGGTTGTGAAAATGGCTGCTACTATCAAATTCTACTTGTAAAATAACCTTCGTAGACCTCTTGCCAAAAGTGACCTTTTGTGACCTGAACCTTTGCTTACAATTTCACTTTTTCCTAATGCGGGAGATGTATTATATCTGTGAGAGTACTTTGTGCGATAATAGTCTCAATCTAAGGCTTTGGATGGAAAGTATGGTCCAAAAACTAAAATACCTTAATTTTGACTTTTGGCCTGGCCGTGTCCTGAGATGTGACCTTATTTTGAAAATGTCTCATAAACGTTAGATGCGGCTCATTGAGAGCTTTCAATTACGGCCTTGCGCGTCTCGCTGCGGTTTTTGATTCGGAATATAACGAAGGGGCAGAATCTGCCCCCTCCCCCCTCCCCCCCCCCCCCAGCGTGTTCGACCGAATACCCCAGCGGGGCGCGGGTTAATTTCTTATTAAATCAGAAAATATGTCAAATTTTGGGCGAATTCGGGCGGTTTGGGGCATGTCAGCTTGCCCCCCCCCCCCCCCCCCCCCCCTGCTGGATCTGCCAGTGGCCATACACTAAGACAAGCTACTTGAAAATCCCGTGAGCGCTTTAACATTTTCAATGGAAGTTTTATACGTTGCTATTTTCTGAAGTTGTCTTTCCAAACTTACGACGGATCGTTTCGCGTGCGGAGGGGGCAGAATCTGCCCCCTCCGCACTCCATAGTCTACACATTAGTGACTGTGAATTACCTCGAATTTATGTGTTTCCAATGTAATATGTCACAAACGTGAGCAATCGGGACAACGTAAAATGTTGAGGGCCAGACGTTCCGCGTTGCTTCTTATTGATTGTGTTGCTGCTGGGACCTTCAAGGTGCCTTGTGCGTGCATCTAAAATGGTTAACCCACGCACAGACTGGGTTCGCGCCAAGTTCGAACCGACGGGGGGTGGATACCCGCCCCTACAATATTTCAAAAGTCATGCAACGTATAGCGACAAACAGAAACAGGTTAGATAGCTCGAAACAAACAAGGTCCAATGAATGTACTAAGTCATTATTTTAGGTCAGGTCATTTAATTCATTGAGGTCACCAGAGGTCAACAAAGGTAAAATTTAGGCCATAAATGGGTGTCCTTCCCAAAACCCGTCTATATCTCGAGAACAAAAAGAGGTAGCGACGCGCGAGAAGAAAAAAACGTCCGAAAGATTACTGGCGGATCCAGGGGGGCATCAGGGGCAAATGCCCCCCCCCCCCCCCCCGCAGGAATCTGGGAGGGGGATTCAATACAAGTATGCCCCCACGCGCGTTCCCAATTTATCGTAAAATCGTCTTTCCAGCAGTCAAAATCCAGCTATCCACAGTCAAAAACCGGAAAATTTCGCGCCGCTTCGCGGCATGACACAACTTTCGCAATAGCTCATACAAATTTGGAAAATGGGAAAATGAATTCCATTAGGTAAGTGTCTGGCAGAGGCTCTCCTTGGCGATAATTACTGGCACTGGCGGGTTCAAGGGGCATCAGCGACAAATGCCCCCCCCCCCTCCACAGGAATCTGAGAGGGGCATTTAATACAAGTATGCCCCCCCCCCTCCCCGCGCGTTCCCTGCACTGAACGTGAAAAACAATGATCCTATGAGAAAACTTCATGAAAACGGAAGTATTTTTCTCTCGAGTGATTTAATTTGAAGTTTGTATGTCTCCCTTTTTTAATGATAGAGAAAACAGCGCACCTGATGCCATTCAAGCAGCCCCAACCGGAAAATTTCGCGCCGCTTCGCGGCATGACAACTTTCGTAATTACTTATACAAATTTGGAAAATGGGAAAATGAATTCCATTAGGTAAGTGTCTGGCAGAGGCTCTCCTTCGTGGTTATTGCTGGCACTGGCGGATCCAGGGGGCATCAGGGATAAATACCCCCCCTTCCACAGGAATCTTAGAGGGGCATTCAATACAAGTATGCTCCCCCCCCCCCCGCACGTTCCCTGCACTGAACGTGAAAAACAATGATGTTAGGAGAAAACTTCATGAAAACAGAAGTTTTTCTTCTTCTCTCGAGTGATTGAATTTGAAGTTTGTATGCATCCCTTTCTTTCAATGATAGACAAAACAGCGCACCTGATGCAATTCAAGCAGCCCCCGTGACACTTAACCCGCACCCCGCTGGGGGAGGGTGGGGGGGGGGGTGGCAGAATCAGCCCCCTCCCGGATTTTCTCAATAATTTCAAAACTATAATAGATATCAACGTCAAACTTTCAGTACATTTTGCTGCATTAATTCTACGCCTTCTCACCCAAAGTCCAATTAAATTGATGCAGTATTGTGGGAAATAATGACGTTTTAATGACGCCATGTCATGCCATTTTTGGCGGAAAAACGATAAATGTTTGAACAATCGTAGAAAATAGATTTTTGAAGCAAATTGCAAATAAAAACGTCAAAAGAAAACAAATGACATTTTCTTCAAAATGGCTATCTGGAATATTCGAAATTTTGTGTTTTTGACCGTCCAAAATAGGAAAAACTTTTTTTCGGAGAAAAATAAATCATTTTGTTGTGAATTTGAAAAGTGAATTTCTTAGCTCGAATACCAAAGTAAGGCGACCGGCCCAAATCTGCGGGGAAAAATGGGGGTACCTTTTTGCCACAAAAAGATGCCCCCACGAAGCTGGATCTGGCTGGATCCAGCTGGATCCGCCAGTGCGAAAGATAATTTAATTTGTTGTCACTCAGGCTTCATCAGATTTGATCTCGGGTCAATAGCTAGCTCAGGGAAGGCCATCGAACATGAAATATTCTCAAAATAGCGGAATTGTTTTTAGAGAATAACTTTTGAGATACGCAATTTTCGAATATGACTTAACTAGGTCATGATCATCCGATATACCATTCGATGTCTCGACAGAGAAACACAATGGTAAAAACGGTAAGTATCACTCTAGTGAGTGATACTTACCGTTTTTACCATTGTGTTTCTCTGTCGAGACATCGAATGGTATATCGGATGATCATGACCTAGTTAAGTCATATTCGAAAATTGACATGTCCTGTGCTCAGGTCAAGGCAGATCAAGTTCAAATTTTACACCAATCAACGTGTCTCGACGAGCGAAGCACAATGTTGATAACTCCATTACTCTACCTTCATTTGGCAAAGAGTTATTGAATAAAAAAACACGTAACTTCTTGGGTCACCTGAGTTGACCTCGTAGAGGTCACATAACAAAAATGTGACTTGGATCTTTGCATTTGGCACAAGAATGGTGTAGGCACCTGGTGAAAACTGGTCAAATTTAAGCGTTTTTTTGGTGGATTTATACGTGTTTTTATTTTCTCCATTTACTTATAATGGAAGTTTACCAATCGAATTGACCTTCGGTCACCAATATTACAAATTCGAGATATACGAATTATAGGTACTTATGGGCTATGGCCTAAATGAATCCTGTGAGTTTCAAACCGCTCGGTCGATCACTTTGGCACGACCACAAACTTTCAAAAACTTGCTTGGAGGTGGGATCACTGAACGTGACTTGTTGACCTGACCTGAGATGACTCGAGAAAAAAAATGGCACACAATTTGGGTGTTTGTTCCCCAAAGAGTTACGCCAAGTTTAGCGGCGCTGCGTGTCGACGTTTTACAATATTTACGAAAACTTGGGGGGGGGCGGATATCAGGGGACGGATATCCGCCCCCCTAGTCGGTGCGCGTGTTAATACTTCACATCATGGTGCCAACAGGGATCAGTTGCCGCATTTTGTTTTGGATCAGACTAAGAACTTATCAGTCAATCTATGCATAGGTTCTGTTCGACATGGGCCTGTCTGACGTTTTTTGTTGCGACGTTTTGGGGGCCCGGCAAAATATAGTGACCCAAATCCGAGGATATATAATTTTACGCCATTTTTTGGGGGATGGTTTTGATCGAAGGGGCCCCTCGGGATGCTGTGCCTCCCCCCCCCCCTCCCTTGACCAAGGTCTGTCTGCGCCCTGATCTGACCTTAGGTCACCGATATTAGAAATCTAAGATAAACGAATTGTAGGTACTTATGATCTTATTAAGTCATGTGAGTTTGAAACCGCTCGGTCAATCACTGTGGCTTTGCACGACTTTCAAAAACTTGCTTGGAGGCGGGGTCACTTAACTTTCAGAAATTTGCTTGGAGGTGGGTTCACTTAACAGGACCTGTTGACCTGACCTGAGATGACTCTTGATACAAAATTACACAAAATGTGGATAATTGATGCCCAAAGAGCTATGCTAAGTTTGGTGGCGCTACACACCGCCGTTTTCCCAATATTTACGAAAACCTCTGATGGGCGGATATCTGCAACCCACGTCGGTGCGCGTGTTAATACTTCACATGGTGCCAAAGGGAGTCAGTTGCCGCACATTATTTTGTATCAGACTACGGTACTTATCAGTCAATCTACGCATGGGGTCTGTTCAACATGGGTCTGTCCGACGTTTTTTTGCGATAATTTAGGACCCCTGCAAAATATAGAGGCATAAATCCGAGGAGATACCATTTCGCGTTTTTTTGTGGGGGGCCCTTTGGCCGAGGGGGCCCTCTGGGGATGCTGTGCCCCTCCCTTGCCGAAGGTCTGGCTGCGCCCCTGCCGAACACTGTGGCTTTGGCACGATCACAAACATTTTTGGAGGTAAGGCCACTTGACCTGACTTGAGACGACCTGAAGTTAAAACTATCACACAATGTGGGTAATTGATGCCCAAATAGCGGTGCCAAATTTGGCGACGCTGCGCGCCGCTGTTTTCTCGCTATTCTTGAAAAACCTCAGGGGTGGCCAAAATGACTCCGTTCGATTGCCGTTCCACCAGCGTCCAATTACTTTCACACAGTGGCGGCAGAAGAGGGGGGACAGTTGTCACCCCCCCCCCCCCCCCCCCTCCACACACACACACACACTCAATAAGTTGGGAGGGGGGGGGGGAAACATGATTTTGCCCCCCCCCCCCAATACATTTGTAAGCGGGGCCTTCAAGAAGTTGACAGGTCCCCGAGGTGCCCCTAGCCAGCCAGAGGGGAAGGTCCTCAATCGGCCTGACAAGGGCCCTCGGTAGCCCTGAGGGGCCCTCGGAACGCTTGAGACTTCAACATGGACCTGTCCGACGTTTTTTTTCTCGACCATTTAGAGGCCCAGCAAAATATAGTGGCCTAAATCCGAGGAGATCTGGTGGGGGCGTCACTTTGACCACTCCTGATATTTTTCGAGAATAGCGAGAAAACAGCGGCGCGCAGCGGCGCCAAATTTAGCACGACCATGTGTGCATCAATTACCCACATTGTGTGAAAGTTTAAACTTCCGATCGTCTCAAGTCAGGTCTCCAACTCACGTCAAGTGACCTTACCTCAAACATGTTTGTGGTCGTGCCAAAGCCAGTGTTTGTCCGATAAATTTGAACTTGCAGGATTTCATAAGGTCATAAGTACCTACAATTCGTTTATCTCGGATTTGTTTGTATCGGTGACCTAAGCCCTAAGGTCAGGTTAATTTCGTGACGTCCCCATTATAAGTCAATGGGAAAAAATACAAATGCTTCCTTTTCAGAGAGTATGCATTGGATCAGGCCAATTCTTTCAGAATCATGCTATATTAGCTCATTTTGGATGACCTGATGCAATTGTTGCTCAGTGACCTCTGCAAGGTCGGCTGAGGTCATCTCAGGTCACCAGGATCTTTTTGTTAACCTGCGCACTGCAGGGGGTTTGCGACGAACACGAACTGCAGGGGGTTGATTTCCGCCCCCCGTGAGATCTCGAAAACTACGCAACGTTGCGACAAGCAGAAAGCGGCGTGTGATAGCTTGATACAAGTTCTATCGAACGTATTTCAGTATTTTTTTTAGATAATGTCAAAATTGAGGTCACCAGAGGTCATCGAATGTCAAGCTTTCCAGTTTTGTTTCCTGTTTTAGGACTTCGCTCCAGCAATTCCCATATATCTCGGAAACTATGCTAGCTAGAAACAAACGGAAAAAAGCGATTGCCAGCCATTGAAATTTGCAATCGACATGGTGTTCTCAAATTTGATCTCAGGTCAATATTTGAGGCTCCAGAGCAGACTGGTTATTGATTCGACTCTAATTGAATCGATTGGAATCGTGCAATCAAAATCCTTTGAATAAAAGAAGAATCGATTCACCACCGGATTTATGTATTCATGAATCATGATTGAATAAAAACCCGCATAGAAAGAAGGCTAGTTTAATCAAAAAGACTGTGCAATGCTATTTCAATGGTGAGTCAAACGTGATTTGATAAAAAAAAATTGATTCTTTAAATCGGAAAGAATCATTTCTCAAAATGGTTATCCATGAATCAAACGGTGACTAAATCATTCATATTCAAAAATGAATCGTGATGTAATCCTTCCAAAAAAGGTGAATCAATAACCAGTCTGCTCCAGAGGTTAAAGAAGACAAAAATTCCGTTTTTTGCAAACTGTTTTTCGCTAATAACTTTTTACCTAATAGCGATAACGGAAAACTGTTTACGCCATTGTGTTTGACTCTTTGAGGCACTTCGAATGACACACATGGTGATCGTTGTAGGTCAACTTCAAAATTTGACTTCTGGGCACGTGACCTTGACCTGAGGTCAAGAACCAAGTGGGTCCTGTTGCATATAGGGAGACGTGTTTCGACGAGAAAAACACATTGCTGTCAGTTTTACTTCTCTATCGTTATTATGTCGCGAGTTATTTACAACAACAACAAAAAGTGATGGTAACCTCGGATGACCTCAAATGACCCCATAGGGGTCACTGAACAAAACTTACACTTGGATCATCAAGAATATCCTATAATAACGTGATCCAGAAGTACTTGGACTAATATCATGCATATCCTTGAAATAGGAAGCATTTTAATATTTACCCATTGACCTATTATGGGGAGGTCACGAAATTGACCTTAGGTCACCGACATTAAATTCCGAGATAAACGAATTGTAAGTACTCATGCTCTCATGACACTCTGTAAGTATCACCCGATCGGTGAGAAACTCTGGCTTTGGCACAACTGCAAACGTTTTTGGAGGTGGGGTCACTTGACCTGGTCTAGTGACCTGACCTGAGATAACCCGAGGTTTATTTTTGTTTCAAAGTGTGCGCAATGGATGTCCTAACAAGTGTGCCAAAATTCGGCGACGCTTCACGCCGCCGTTTTTTCGCTATCTGCGAAAAACATGAGGGGGGAATCCCCCCCTGCAGTGCGCGGGTTAATTACTCTTGATAAGATAAAGATAGAAACGTACAAATGATACCACTGTGTTTGTCGCTTCGAGTCGCGTCGCCCCATAAGCAACATGACCTATCTGGGTCACGAAATGACCTTGACCTGAGGTCAAATTTTGAAGTTGACCAAACCAGGTCACCATTAATATTTTAATTCAAAGTGCCGTTACGAGACAAACGCGATGGTGTTAAAATTACTGTTATATGTATAACCAATACAAAGTTATTTATACAAAACGTTTTGGAAAAAAATGTCCTCGTAACCTTTCGTGACCTCTGGGCCTAAACTATTGACCTGAGCTTAAATTTGAGTACAGTTATGTCGATTTTAATTTTCATGAGCTTTCGATTGTTTTTTTCCGTTTCTTACTAGGTTTCATTCATAGTTCCCGAGATATTTGGGGGTTTCTAGAGCAAAGTCCTTCACTTGGAAAATGTGACCTTTGATGACCTCTGGTGAACTCAATATTGACCTGAGTCACATAATGCTCGAAGTAACTTCGAATGGCCCTGTAGAGAGCTTTCGAATACTGTTTTCTGCGTCTTGCTAGCCATTTTAGTTTTTGGGTTAGAGGGTGGGGGGGGGGCAATGGGATTTTGCACGCTGATCATGCCGGCTAGCAAAAGTCATGTACCGTTGATGTCACGACTATGACTAATCAGAGACTTGAGACCCTGTTTTTTGCCGGAATGGCCTACCTTGTTATAAAGCCTTGGGGAATCCCGGGATGACACCCCCCCCCCCCCTCATAGGCGTATATACATCGGACAACTGATTTACGCCAGGCGCTCGCTGCGCTGCGGGATTAAAACGTCATTATCTCTCCCAAAGTACTGCATGAATTTCAGCGAAATTGTATAGGAAGACGTGTAATTGATGCAGCATGAGGTACTGTAAGCTTTATGTCGATATCGATTATGGTTTTTGAGTTATAGAGAAAATCCGTCCGGGGGCAGATTTCCCCCCTTCCCCCGTAATTACTGTAAAGGTTAGGTCAGGTTCAATTATGTTATAACAATTGTTTCCTACCACACCCGGAAAATGAACGTCAGTTGTCTACGAGACCCCAAAACCCCTCTATCCACCCGGTAGTGCCGCAGCGCAGCGAGCGCCTGGCGTAAATCAGTTGTCCGATGGATTTACGCCCCTCATAGAGCCAGGTCAATGCTGTATAAACCAGGTAGAACACTCCGGCCGAAAAAGTGGTGACAAACACTAATTTAGTAGCCGCGACCCCGGAGTCGCTGTGACGTAGAAGGCGGGGGACGCGGCCGGCCGGCCGCCGTACACAACATTAGTGCGCGCGTGCCTGAAGCTTAGATCGCGCTTAGTTTCTTTGTTTACCGGTCGATTGCAAAACTTAGATTATGTAATCTGTCACAAATCAACCGTTCTGCTGGATGCCGCTAAAAAATTGTAATCAGACCAATACTTGCTGTTATATGCGCGCAAAGTTCAACGATTAGGTACGGCCGACCGTCGCTCGAAACGATGATAAGTGTATTTTGATGCCATTACCCGGCGTGGAAAATGTGAATGTATCGCAATGAATTGCCTAGGAAGACATAAAGCCTCATCAAATATATTGTATTTGTTTGGCATTGTTATTCCTTCCCGTGACATAGTACAGGCGCGGATCCCAGATTTCGGTCAGGGGGGCGCGGATCCAAGATTTCGGCCACATACAAAAAGTTGCGCCCTATGCGCGCTTGGCGGGCGCGACATGGGCGCGACCCGGGCTCAGGGGGGGGGGGGGGGGTGCTTGGGGATCCCTAGCGCCCCCTAGACGTTTCTTATAGCTGAATCTTTGGGAAATTTATGAAATGGTATAGGATCTGAATCGTGATCTTGATCAACTTGTTGTGGCATGTCAGTCGTCGCTGCGCCCCCGACGGCGCACAAAAGGAATCTTGCTATGTCCTGTAACGAGCTATAAGTCACAATATTATCATTGATTGTATAGTCATATAGTCATTACTAGACACTTGGCATTTTGTGTTCATTAGTGCAAGCCACAGGTCCACAGCACAGGACCAGTAACATTAGGTACTACTCAGTGGCGGCGGATACGGGGTGGGGGGCAGAGGGGGCAGCTGCCCGCCCACTCAAGAAGTGTGGGGGGGGGGGGGGGCCACATATTATTTTGCCTCTCTCATAAATTTGTAAGAGGGACCTTCCAAGAAAGTTGATTCGATTTTTCCTTTTGGTCGAAACAATGGCACAGAGCCCCGATGTGCCCCCAGCCAGCATGAGGGGCCTTCTAAGGCCGACATAAGGCCCTCAGTCGGCCTGAGGGAGACCCTCGGTAGGCCATGAAGGGCCCTCAGAAGACCTGAGACTTCAACATGGGTCTGTCCGACGTTTTTTGCGATCATTCTTGTTCATCTTATGTCGACAATTTTCGCAGATGTCCTAAGAAAGAACGCACAGATTTGAATGTAAATTTTAAGCTTATGAGGTATTCTGGGAAAATACTGCTATGCTGACAGATACAATTATTATGTCCACTTTCATATGCACCTTTAAAATTGTCTTACGCTTCATAAAAATAAGTAAATGCTTAAAAATGCACACGCACACACGCCCGTACATTGCCAGCGAACCAATATGGCGAGCCCGTTGAAATGTAAACAAATGATTCTCCCCCGGTTCCACGTCATCATAACCTGCCTAATCACCGTCGAGCTTGCTCCAGACTGATTGGTCAATACTAGCTGATAGCCAAATATAGCTTATGAGCAGATCCGATAAACATGGTCAAGATGCTGGAAGTTGCTCGCGGTTGTCACGCTTTTTACCAATGTTGAAGGAGCGGAGTACACCCCCTGAGCCAGGTCATAGAGCCCAGCTCAGGGGGGTGTACTCCGCTCCTTCAACATTGGTAAAAAGTGTGACAACCGCGAGCAACTTCCAGCATCTTAGCCGTATTGATCGGATCTGCTCATAAGCTATATTTGGCTATCAGCTAGTATTGACCAATCAGTCTTGAGCAAGCTCGACGGTGATTGGTCAGGTTGTGATGACGTGAACCGGGGGAGAATAATTTGTTTACATTTCAACGGGTTCGCTGGCAACGTACGGGCGTGTGTGCGTATGCATTTTTACGCATTTACTTAGTTTTATGAAGCGTAAGACAATATGTAAAGGTGTATATGAAAATTGAAATAATAATTGTATCGGTCGACATAGCAGTATTTTCCCAGAAAACCTCATAAGCTTAAAATTTACACCCAAATATGTGCGTTCTTTGCTGAGGACATCTGCGAAAATTGCCGACATAAGAGGCTGTAGGAGTAGGTTAGCTATATTTTGGTATTTTTCAAGGACGTAAACCCATAGATTGTGTCACCTTATAAAAACAGACTAGAAAATCCATACCAATGTGACTGATATCGGTATTACTTAGGTTTTGAGACACCATTATGAGTAGTGCCAGTGGCGGCGGATCGTATTTTCGGATGGAGGGGCAAGGAAACCCAGGGGGGCCCCTCGGCAAAAGGTCCCCTCACACGGTCAAAGCCCCCCCCTCCTCCCCCCCCCCACACACAAAAAAAAATGCCGCGAAATGGTATCTCCTCGGACTTTGGCCACTGTATTTTGAAGGGCCTCCAAATGGTCGCAAAAAACGTCGGACAGATCCATGTTGAAGTCTCAGGCCTTCTGAGGGACCCCTCATGGCATTCCGAGGGTTCCCCTCAGGCCGACTGAGGGCCTTCTGTCGGCCTTAGAAGGCCCCTCGGGCTGGCTGCAGGGGCACATCGGGGTCCTGCGCCAATGTTTCGGTCAAAAGGAAAAATCGAACCAACTTCTTGGGGGGTCCCTCTTACAAATTTATGGGGAGGCAAAATCATATGTTTCCCCCCCACACTTCTTGAGTGGGCGGGCAGCTGCCCCCTCTGCCCCCTCTCCCCCCCCCCCCCCCCCCCATCCGCCGCCACTGAGTAGTACCTAATGTTACTGGTCCTGTGCTGTGGAGCTGTGGCTTGCACTAATGAACACAAATTGCCAAGTGTCTAGTAATGACTATACAATCAATGATAATGATGTGACATGAGTTACAGGGCATAGCAAGATGCCTTTTTGCCCCGTCGGGGGTGCAGCAACGACTGACATGCCCAAACAAGTTGATCAACATCACGGTTCAGATCCTATACCATTTCATAAATTTCCCAAATATTCAGCTGTAAGAAATGTCTAGGGGGCGCTAGGGAGCCCCAAGCCCCCCCCCCCCTCCTCCTGACCCCGGGTCGCGCCCATGTCGCGCCCGCCAAGCGCGCGTAAGGCGCACATTTTTATGTGGCCGAAATCTTGGATCCGCGCTCGGCCCTGACCGAAATCTGGGATCCGCGCCTGTACTATGTCACGATAAGGAATAACAATTCCAAACAAATACAACATATTTGATGAGGCCTTATGTCTCCCTAGGCAATTCATTGCAATACATTCACATTCTCCACCCCCGGTAATGGCATCAAAATACACTTATCATCGTTTCGAGCGGCGGTCGGCCGCTCGAGCGGAGCGGCCGTACCTAATCGTTGAACTTTGCGCACATATAACAGCAAGTATTGGTTCGATTGCAGTTTTTTAGCGGCATCCGGCAGAGCGGTTGATTTGTGACAGATTACATAATCTAAGTTTTGCAACCAACTGGTAAACAAAGAAACTATGCGCGATCTAAGCTTCAGGTACGCGCGCACTAATGTTGTGTACGGCGGCCGACCGGCCGCGTCCCCAGTCTTCTATGTCACAGCGACTCCGGGGTCGCGGCTACTAAATTAGTGTTTGTCACCACTTTTTCGGCCGGAGTGTTCTACCTGCAGGGGCGTCGACACGCGAAAAAAACTGGTGCGACTTTTTGCTCGGGGGGCGGCACCTAGCATAATAGGGCATAATAGGGGGGCGGCACCTGGCAAGGGGCGGCATCTGGCAAGGGGTGCATACACGTTCAAATTTGTATCTTTCCAGGTTTTTGTCAAGCGAAATTTCGATACCCTACCTGACCGTAAACAGCCGATCGTATCTTATCTATTCTTCGTTAACATTTCGGTACGTAGGGTTTTCGTGACCGTAAGTTTAACTAGCCCGTCCAGCTCCAACTCCAAAGTAGGTATAACACATCTTTTTGGGCATTCGTCTATTAAATGAGGTGCATTGTCGTCGCTGCCGCTGAATGAAGGTCATCCTGACAATATGTTAAATCAAGCGCTGAAGAGAGTCAACTACACCATGTCAGTTGCCAGATACATTTTTGAGGTTTTCAGCGGAGCGCTCTGCCAACTGGGCTCATAAGTGGTCTGTGACGGGCTGTTCTGCAAACATTATTACGGTTTTAGAGCAGCCGTTCGCCGTTGTATCTATTTATAACTAATTATTTGCCTGTTGGATTGCATCTCGGTATAGTTTTCCTAGATATTCGTGCTTAAAATGCATGCCCATATTTTATTGTCACTTATACATCACTGCCACGCCGAACTACCGCCGTCTGGCATGTGAATGAATCATCTCCGAATACATGAACGAACGCTGCTCCTTGAGTAACACCGTTCCATGACTCCCGCTCTTCGGAACATTTTCACCCTAGTGCTTTTTAGCCATCACCGAACACTCTTCTCCTTGTATCGTCCTCTGCCACGAACGCCTTCACCACCCTCTCCACGTCGACCTGGTCCAGCAGCGACTGATGGATGTGGCAGACAAGGAGATCTGAGAGACGCCTCTCACCCATACTGTTCCGCAGCCACGTCTTCAATCTGCGAAGTTTGCTGAAGCTCCGTTCAGCCTCAGCCGATGACACGGGGACGCACCGTATATGTCTAACAGCTTAGCTGTTTCGGCATACAGGTTCTTCAGGATAGGGGGCGAGACGGTCACATGCTGCCCCGGTCCTGCTGAGGAGTGAGACGACCGTACGCTGCCCCGGTCCGGCTGATGGGCGAGACGGCCGTTCGCTGCCCCGGTCCGACTGAGGGGTGAGACGGCCATGCCCTCCCTCAGCCCCGGTCCGGCTGAGGGAGGAGACGGGCTACGCTGCCCTGGTCTGGCTGAGGAGCGAGACGGACATACGCTGCCCCGGCACGGCTGAAGGGTGAGACGGCGGTACGCTGCTCTGGTCTGGCTGAGGGGTGAGACGGCCATACGTCGTTGTGTCTGGAAATGTTGCAAATGGCATTGTTTGGCTTAATGTTCAAGATATGCTTTTAAAAAAACTTTAAAGAAACCAAATATTTCCAAATATAGACTTGCAACATAACTTACTTATCTAACGGCGACGACTACAAATTGCCGCTCTCGTCAACACCCGTCAAAAGACCGCAAAACGCTCGAAAGCGCAGCTGCGGCGACGGGGCTGGCCATGACTGGACCACAGCACCAGTGACGTCGTTGCTAATGCTGAGCCGCTCGGCAGCCGATACATAGGGAATCCCGGGATGACCCCCCCCCCCCCCGGGGCTACCATAAGCATAACAATAGCATCACGAAACAACTACAAGGAAGCGTTGCGTTTTGTTTGCCGCAATCTGATTAAAAACTGTGCTTCCAAAAAAATGGCAGCGCTCTCGTCAATTGTTTTGAAGTTAACTCCCCGTAATTACTAACATGTTATTGATAACTGATTGTAGTTAAAAGCAGGGGCGCAGCCAGTCCTTCAGAAGGGGGGGGGGGGTCAAGCACCTGGGAGAGGCCCCCCACTCCCAAAAAAATACCCCTGGATATGAAAAACTCTACGGATTTCAGCCCCATTATTTTGTGAGGCCCCCTTTTTAACATTTTTTCTTCGTCTACTTTTGATGAGCTGGATTGGACCAGGACCCTCAGTAGTCATTGTACTGAGCGCATTACTATTCATATTGTTACGTACAGGAGATAAAACCTATCTTAAAACCTATCTTTTTCACCTTCGCCCTACGGGGGGGGGGGCGCTGACACAGGCCCCCTGTTAACTTCCAAACCAAGCAACTTAGAGCAATGCGGCAAGAACCAGCATGTTGCCTGTCATGAGAGGAATATAACAGTAAGCAATTTTTAGGTTTCTGGTCAACGGGTGAACTTCCAGGTCAAGTGAATGACCTCGGATTTACCACGCCCAGAACAACGATTTTCCTCTTCAGAAACCCTCAAAATTAGAAATTGATAAATGTAAATGAAAAGGCATGTTCCTAGACAAGTTTTGGCTCAGAAATACAGAAAAGGTAATTATTTGTTCGCATCTTGTCAAAAAAGTATAAATAAGTTATTTTTAATAATGACGTCATCAGTTTCTTACACTTAGGGAGCCATCCCTCAGTCAAAAATGAAGATATTGCTTTGAAATTTGGTATAGCTATTGTCCATGCTAAGTTATCTCACATATATTCCGGTTTTCTAATATCTTTGAAAATTTTGATTTTGTTAGGATTTTTCCCAAAAAATATGTTTTTATTTTATTTTAGGGGTCAAAAACCATTGTTTTTTAAATCCAAGATTGCCATTTTAAAGAAAGCGTCAGTTTGTATATTTGGTGAATTGCGTTTGTAATTTACTTTACAACTCAACTCTTTTTTCTACGATTTTTCAAATATTTCTCTCTTTTTTACCAACATGACGTCATCAAAACATGATTATCTCCTAAACTACTAAACTAATTTCCATAAAGTTTTTACAGCATACGTATAATGGTTGTAAACTCAGCTACCGAAAATTTCAGCCAGATGCACTGAATGTGTAAAAAATTATTCAAGAAAAACCTCGGGGGGGGGGCTGTCAGGCCCCCCGTAGGGCGAGGGTTAACCCGATTTGTAACAGGGGGGGGGGGGGGCGGATTCCGCCCCCCCCCCCCCTCATGTTTTTCGCAGATATCTCCAGAACGGCTGGGAGCAGGCCCATACAATTTTGGACTTTTCATAGAATTGAATAGCGCATTTGGAGTCAAAATGTTGAGTTCTTAACCTGAACAGAGGCGGTTCCAGGGCAAATTTTTGGGTGGGTTCGGAGGCGACATTTGGCGATAATACGGAAATGCGATCTTCACGGTTTCTTCCTAACTGCCTCAAGTATGAAGGAGTTACATCGGCTTACGGTGATTGCAACAAGTGCAAATTAGTTGATGTTAATGAAATATCATACAAATTGCATGGCAGAGGCGGTTTCAGGGGCTTAAAAATGGGGGGGGGGGTTCCAGGAAGTATTCAATGCTTGGCGGGAAGCCAATAGAGCGATGTAAGGGGCATTTATAGCTATCAAGATGTAAAAGATAGCTTCTGCTTCCATTATTTGCAAAATGTATTACATTTAGAGTTTCATTGGCGTGTTCAGGCACATGCAAAGGGGGGTGACTGGCATGGTGATGACGATATGCCAGCGATAACGGCGCAATAGACGCTTAGCTTATAATGATATACGCACATATGAGGCCATAAAAGGGAATAAAGTCATTTTTTTGCAGAGGCGCGCTCAGGAATGGAAGGGGTCATATTATTGCAAGGAAACTAAGAAGCATGGGCGTATAATGACATAACATACTGCAGTTTTCGGATGAAACACGCACCACAGGCTACTCTACGAACGATTATAAGATAATAGGCGAGTTCAGGTAGGGTACAAGGGGGTAAGCAATGTTAATTGAAGTTGTAAGTGAAATAGTCACTGTTGACTAGTTAGTATCATAATAGCGGATAATATACTTATCAAAAGGTCTTGCGCCGCCCCAGTTTGGATCCTGGATACGCCTATGATAAAGTACAACATGCAAAAAGGAACTATCTACGATCAGCAACATATTTATAGTGCTGGGTAGCAACTTGTCTGCGGTTAATATTTTTGTCTCCAATTTGGCCTCCCTTTTTCACTAACCTGGTACCGCCTATGGCAAAAAATATGATTTATAACTGTTTTGTCTAATGTCACAATCACATAACATTTCATTTATCAAAAAAAAAACCATAAAAAAATGGTTTTATTACGCATTTACTTCACCCCCATATTGAGTGACCTGCACACGCCTATGATTTTTGAATTTTAAAACATCACCGTCATATATCAATGTCCAATTCAATCTCTATCGATTCCTATTAGTTGTGTTACAATCAGTCGATAAACATGAAAGCTATGTTGGATCAAAAATACCACTAATTTTTTTAGTTTTTGCCCCCCTGTTGCCCCCCTATCCAAAATGTATATTTTGTATTATTAAAAAATGTAGATCGTGTTGAGGGGAATGAAAACCGTTCATTTTTGCAAATCGGACGGGTAGATCTCGAGATCTCCGGGGGGGCGGAATCCGCCGCCCCCCCCCCCCCCCCCCTGTTACAAATAGGGGTAGCCAGGAGCCTGTTACAAATAGGGTTAAAGCCTTTGCAATATTTCTTTATGTGGATTTTCATCTTATAAAGGTAGGTAGGTATGTACTTGTTAGTTAGTGCCGCGAAACGGTGCGAAATTTTTTACGGTTTTGCCTGATAAAACCCAGAAATATAGGCGGTGTGCCTTGTAGAGGATAGGAAGCTAAAAATGTTATTAATTGAATTCGGCGTTACGATGAACCGATGACGATGACTATAGCTTCGTTATGACGATGACTGCCGATGTGACGCCGCGAAGCGGCGTGAAAACTTTAATTTTAGGTCCTGGAAAACGAAATGTTAATATTGGAACCAGACCGTGAGGTGAGATGGCTTGGGGAGATGGTCCTGACCTGTTTCCACTATTAGCTCTTCGGTCCAGCGAATTGTGCACCGCTGGAGCCGCTCCCGGGTCCCGATCTCCTCGTCTTTGCGTTCGCGTCGCCTTTTTCGGAACTCGGCAAACTAGCTAAACATGTAGCCTGCTTGGAACTTAAAAGTGAATATTTTATGAAGGGTATGGGCCCTGGGGTCGGCAATTCCTGCCAAGGAGAGCCTCTGCCAGACACTTAATGAAATTCTTTTTCCCATTTTCCAAATTTGTATAAGCAATTGCGAAACTTGTGTCATGCCGCGAAGCGGCGCGAAATTTTCCAGTTTTTGACACTAGATAGTTGGATTTTTACTGCACTGCAAAGGCAATTTTTACGATGAATTTTTATTTTTTCCCTCAAAAAGTGTGTGTGTGTGTGGAGGGGGGTCAACCCTCCCCCTCCTTCTAAAAGTGGGGGGAGTTTGCCCAGACCTCCCCCGACCCTCCCGTCGGCGACGCCCCTGGCTGACAAATATTGCAACACACACTCTCCTGAGAGGAAAATTGTTAAATTGTTTTGTACTACCATCAACCCCCCCCCCCCCCCCCGAATTCAAAAACGCATCAGACTTATCAAATAACCATTTTGAAACCCAAGAAAACATTGCACCAGGTGGGTCAGAGTACAGCACATTACCGCTCATTATGACCGCGCCGACCACCGATAGCAGGCGCTCCAGGCGACGGCTAGCAACCCCTGGGCCGGCTCGAGGGCCCCGTTCACAGACTCAATGGCCCTCTGGATAAGCTTGAGAGGGCCCTGCACAGACTCAATGGCCCCTTGGCAAGCCGAGAGGCCCCTGGTCAGACTCTAATAGCCCCTGGGCAGGTTCGAGAGGCCCCTGAACAGGATCAATGGAACATTGGGAAAGCTCTAGAGGCCCCTGAACATACTAATGGCCCCTAGGCAGGTTCAAGAGGCCCTTGAACAGACTCAATTGGCCCCTGGGCAAGCTCGAGAAGCCCCTGGGCAGGTTCGAGAGGCCCCTGAACAGGCTCAATGGGCGCCTGGGCAAGCTCGAAAGGCCTCTGGGCAGGCTCTAATGGCCCCTGGGCATGTTCGAGAGGCCCCTGAACAGACTCGATGGTCCTCTGGGACAACTATAATGGCCCCTGGGCAGGTTTAAGAGGCCCCAAAGCAGACTATAATGGCCCCCTGGCCAGGCTCGAGAGGCTCCTGAACATACTCAATGGGCCCCTGAACATGCTTGAGAGGCCACTGGGCAGGTTTGTTGGGCCGTGGGTGGGCTCAATTGGCCCCTGGACAAGTGGACATGCTCTAGAGGCCCCTGGACAGGTTTTTGGGGCCCCTGAGTGGGCTCAATGGGACCCAGGGCATGCTCGTCGAAAGGTCCTTGGGCATGTTTTTGCGCCCTTGAGTGGGCTCAATGGGCCCATGGACATGCTCGAGAGGAACCTGGACAGTTTTTTGGTCCCTCGGTGGATTCAATGGGCCCCTGGACATGCCCAAGAGGCCCCCTGGGCCGGCTTCGAAAGCCCTTCAGTGTCTCTGAGGGCCCTTGACATGCACCATAGTGACCCTTGCCTAGTTTGAGGGCTCCTCTGTGAAGGGAACAGCTGTTAGCTTCTTGATTCATTTTCAATTCTTATGAATTACTACGTCGAGTTGTTTAAAGGGAATGATTCACCTTCGTTCCACGGGTGGAGTTTCCTATTCAAATGGTGGGGCGACTGCTCCAGCAACTTTGTATTTTGTCCCACCATCTTTTGTCAGATTTGAAGGTTTCCTGGCGTTGAAATTGCCATTTTCACCTGAACCATTGAAAACAACCAGTCTATATGACATTTTGCCCCACCAACTTTTTCTGAAAAGCTCCACCCATGCCTTGTATTGGTTTTGAACTTAGATAGCCATTATCTTTGGCCGTTATTGAAATGTCGAAAATACGAAGGTCATTTCCCCCAAAACTTATCCGTTTTTAAGCAATTGAATTTCCCATTTGCGAAATGGGATCTAGGCTAGTGCCGCCGCTCATTGGCTGACAGCCACTTTTTCACCGAATCCCACTTTGTCAGCGAATCAGCGGCGATCTACAGCTCAATAATGACGTCATCATCCCAAATCGAAAACCTTAATTTGTATAGAGTTAAGTGACTTTTAGAGATAAAAAATATCACCATCGTTTTCAGCAGCACATACTTAATATTTTCAAATACAACCAGCGTATATTTGACAACTTTCAGATAGGTGAAACATTCCCTTTAAGAACTACTTAAGCCTGAGTCTGCACCAAAAAGACATATCAAAGGGTCATGGCCGCCATGATACGGCATCACCTTATCAGGATATAGGGATGGTAAATATTCGTTGCGGCACTTGGCTGAGGGGCGGCACCTGGCTGAAGGCGCCACACCAGGCTGAAGGGGCGGCATCTAGCTGAGGGGTGGCACCTGGCTGAGGGGCGGCACCTGACTGAAGGTGCGGCACCTGGCTGAAGGGGCAGCACCTGGCTGAAAGGGCGGCACCTTGCTGAAGGAGAGACACCTTTCTGAAGGGGCGGCACCTGGCTGAAGTGGCGGCACCCGGCTGAAAAGGCAGCATCTTCTGAGGGGCGGCACCTGCTGAAGGGGCGGCACCTGGCTGAAGGGGTGGCACCTTGCTGAAGGGGCAGCACCCGGTTGAGGGGGCGGCATCTTTTTGAGGGGCAACACCTGGCGAAGGGCGGCATCTTTCTGGGGGGGGGGGGGGCGGCACCTGACTGAAGGGGCGGCACCCGGTTGAGGGGGCGGGATCTTTTTGAGGGGCAACACCTGACTGAAGGGTGGCGCCTTTCTGAGGGGCGGCACCTGGATGAAGGGGTGGCACCCTTCTGAAGGGACTGTACCTGGATGAAGGGGCGGCACCTTTCTGAAGGGGCGGCACCTGGCTGAAGGGGCGACACCCGGTTGAGGGGGAGGCATATTTTTTGAGGGGAAACACCTGGCTGAAGGACGGCATCTTTCTGAGTGGGGGGCGGCACCTGGCTAAAGGGGCGGCATCTTTTGAGGGACGGCACCTGACATGGGTGGCGTCCGGTCAGTGGCGGCACTTGGTTTGTGACGGCGCCTCATCGAGGGCGGCACCTAGACGGTGGCGGCACATGGGGACGTCCAAAAAAGTGGTGCGACTAGTCTGAATGGTCTGTTAGGCGTCGACGCCCCTGTCTACCTGGTATATACCAACCCCCCTCCAAATGCCACGCGACCATAACGGGGCTGAGCATGACCATATATGGCAGGTCCAAAGGTTGATTTTTTTTGGCTCACTTCGGCTATTGTTTTGCCGCACTATTATTTTGCTGGTGTAGGGGTGTAGGTATTGTTTTGATCACGTGATACATTTATTATTGCTAAACAGTCAACTCCTCATATTAATTTATTACTGACCAATATATCAAGTAATAATAGTCAGTAATAAATTAATATGAGGAGTTGACTTTATATATATCAATATGAATGTTAACAATTTCGTATTGCATTAGCTGAGGGCGGGGTTGGTCACATGATAAATACAGCCATGTTTTGTTTGTATTGAATAGGGAGGGTCTAAACAACTGTCCAGATTAGCAGGCAATCCCATGCTCCGAAACTACCGGACCGACCTGAGTGATTTTTTTTCACCATTCAATTTGAACTGGTCTGAATGGGTGCCATTTTGCGTTTTATCCACTTCAGTCTAATCTAAATGAACCAAATTGGATCAAAACTTGTAGTTCAAATTTGCAGGCAAGCATATGCTCCGATGCTATGGGACCGATCTGCGTGATTTCTGCACCATTCGATGCGGCATGGTGTAAAACGGTGCCGTATTGCGTTTTTTACAGATTGGTTCACTTTAAGTGGACAAAATCGGACCAAAACCACCAAAAACCGTTGCGGGCAAGCCCATGTTCCGAGGCTATGGAACCGATCTGCATGATTTGTTCACCATTCGATCCGGCGTTGTCGAAAACGATGCCCTTTTGCGTTTTATACAGATTGGTTCACTCTAAGTGGACCAAATTGGGCCAAAACCACCCAAAACCGTTGCAGGCAAGCCCATGCTCCGAGGGTATTGAACTGATCTGCATTAGTTTTTTCCACATTCAGTCCGACGTGGTCCAAAATGGTACCGTTTTGCGTTTTATCCAGATTGGTTCATTCCAAGTAGACCAAATTGGACCAAAACCACCGAAACCAGTTGCAGGCGAGCCCATACTCCGAGGCTATAGAACCGATCTGCATGATTTCTTCACCATTCGATCCGGCGTAGTCCAAAACTGTGCCATTTTGCGTTTAATACAGATTGGTTTACTCTAAGTGGACCAAATTGGACAAAAACCACCAGCAACTATTGCACGCAGGCCCATGCTCCGAGGCTATGGGACTGATCTGCGTGATTTCTTCACCATTCGATCCGGCGTGGTCCAGAACGGTGGCGTTTTGCGTTTTATCCAGATTGGTTCACTCTAAGTGGACCAAATTGGGTCAAAATCACCAAAAACCGTTGCCATTGGTATGGAGCTGTCCGCTCCGGAGCCATGCTACTGCATAATATGAAGGTGAATAAAAAATACCATAAAGAACTCCAATTATTTGTGCTCATCGCCCTATGATTACTTTTGTCTCAACGGGCTGGCATCATACTTCGTTTTACATTAGTGATTACGCTTCCACGACTCGCTATGTTAATCTAATGGGAGTTTCGGCACGCACAAAAAAGAAGTGTGCCTACTGTTTTGGAATGCCAAAAATATTTTTTCATACGGTAAGTAGCTGTTGGTTTGATTGTTGTATATGATGAAATTCACATCTGGAGCCCCTTTAGTTGAATTTTCACTTATATTGTTTTTTTGTTTATATTTGTTTCGATATCTATAAAACGATCGCCACTATGGTGATGTTATGTAAAACGGCGCACATAAGACAATACAATTACGGTCACATCATGCAAGATAGAAAGACGAGTTTTGCACAGCACGTTCTTGCCACTGTTAACTTTATTAGGTGCAAGTTGCGTAGCTCTAAATTGATATCTTCTTCAAAAAATGGCCATCGGCCATCATCGAAATGGCCGTCATCGAAAAACATGATGGCCGTCCAGTTTCTGTTCGGCTGCTGCTATCAGCGTGCACGAGCTGTTTTGTTGAATTGCTATTGGCCGGCGCTAACAATATGCTAGCAGTTTAATCGATAGTTGCAGTGCTTCTAGTAGCGGAAGCCCTCTGGAGTCTACCCGATAACTTTTTGCTCCCAAGCAAATTCCTGGAGTCTTTGAATATCTCAGCAACTAGGGTGAATCTGGAGAAATGAAGTATTGGTTCAATTCAGAAAATTGTGTTCTATAGACCAGTGTCAATAACCCCAACTAAGCGATGTGAGTAGGCACACTCCCTTCAAGGTCCAAAAAACGGAGGAGCCCCGGGAGTGGTTGCACGTGCTATTCTCTAGTGGCTAACTCGAAATCTTGCTGATCGATTCATAATCGCTTGATCACGTGATTTTGTCATATGGCGCAACCTTATCTTTACAGACCTTGGTTTATACAGCCTTGGCCTTGGCCCAGCTGATTGGGACGGTTTGTTTCAGGGGGGTGTCATCCCGGGATTCCCCATGTATCGGCTGCCGAGCGGCTAAGATTAGCGACGACGTCACTGGTGCTCTGGTCCAGTCGTGGCCAGCCCCGTCGCCGCAGCTGCGCTTTCGCGCGTTTTGCGGTCTTTTGACGGGTGTTGACGAGAGCGGCAATTTGAAATCGTCGCCGTTTGATTATGTTGCAAGTCTGTTTTTTTAAAGTTTGTTTAGCATATCTTGAACAAAAAGCCAAAACAATGCCATTTGCAACATTTCCAGGTACAAATTATTAGTACATTAGCAGCAATGGGGTATGTCGTTGACACATATGTAGATGGCGCTGATGTACAATGTGACGCAAGCGGCGATCACACCCATTGGCGTCACTGTTTGAGGGTGGCTCTAAAAATAGTTGCGATGGAAAATGATAAAGGGTCAAGTCTCATGTGGTTCGCTGAAACTTTCTGAGTCGAATATTGCCATTTTTTGATGATATAAAATTTGTGGTTGCACAAAATCTCCCGAATCAACCATGCGTGGCGAGCCGTCATAAGGACGACCGGTCCCAGTGGGCGATCGACCATGTCGTCTCGTTGCGGCCGGCCGTCGTCTTCGGTGGCGAGGGCTGCGGCTCGGTTGAACGGCAGTATTTTAGTTTACCGTCATTATTTATATTTATCATACGATCAAGGCCACACAAGATGGTGATGTGAATGAGCGATGGTGCAGGCGGCGCAGAAGGAACAAGAGGAACTGAAGGAGTGTCACTGAGCAGGGAATAAAATTTGATCATATATGCAACCGCGCTTAGCAAGTCGACCTCATTTTTCTGGAGAGGATGGCGGTCTGTGCTGCCCCAGCAGCAGGACATAAGCGGGACGTGTCGACAATACGATCTTCTGCTCAATCGAAGGCGAGTATGTTTTTAGCAGTGTTTCAAACAGTAAGTTCCATCTGTGGTGACATCGCAATTAATGCACAGTGAAAGCCTTTCTTCCATATTTTGTATTACATATATGAATGTTATCAGTTTAAGAATCAATTGTACAACCATTGTTGTTTTACCACCAATATTTTGTTGTTGTTTGGGCCGAAGCCACGGTGATACAAAGATTGTCCGCCCAGGAGCCACAGTCAGCAGCCCCGACGACGGCTGCCGCGGCGAGTCGATATGGTTGAATGTTGATCGTCTGCTGAGGCTGGATGGGCCGCTCGCCCTTATGACGGTTTACCACGCATGGTTGACTTCCGCGATTTTGTGCAACCCCAATTATTGATATCATAAAAAAAAATGGCGGCATTTAACTTAGAAAGCTTCAGCGAACCACATGAGACGTGATCCGTTAGCACTTTCGAACGTAACTATTTTTAGACCCACCTTCAAACAGTGACTTAATACATTGTCGCAAATGGCGGCAATCGCCGCTTGGGTCACATTGCTGCCCAGCGCCCATGGTGGCGGAAATTTTGCTGACATACCCCATTGGACAAAGTGACCCCTTTAAAGCAGCGTATGGCCGTCTCGCCCCTCAGCCAGACCGGGGCAGCGTACGGCCGTCTCGCCCCTCAGCCGGGCCGGGGCGGCGTATAGCCGTCTCGCCCCTCAGCCAGACCAGGGCAGCGTATGGCCGTCTCATCCCTCAGCCGGACCGGGGCAGCGTATGGCCGTCTCGCCCTCAGCCAGACCGGGGCAGCGTACAGCCGTCTCGTCCCTCAGCCCTAGCCGGGCCGGGACAGCGTATGGCCGTCTCGCTCCTCCGCCAGACAAGGGCAGCGTATGGCCGTCTCCTTCCTCAGCCGGACCGGGGCAGCGTATAGCCGTCTCGCCCATCAGCCAGACCGGGGCAGCGTGTGCCTGTCTCGCCCCTCAGCCGGACCGGTGCAGCGTATGCCCGTCTCGCCCCTCAGCCAGACCAGAGCAGCGTATGGCCACCCCCCCCTCTAGCCGGACCGGGGCAGCGTATAGCCGTTTCACCCCTCAGCCAGACCGGGACAGCGTATGGCCGTCTCGCCCCTCAGCCAGACCGGAGCAGCGTATGGCCGTCTTGTAGGAGTCATTGCATCTGACGTCCTTGCTCCTCTTGTGACTCGCCTAGGCCGCCACTGCGACAGCAGCGCCGCCACTGCCACTGCGACAGCAGCGGCATGAATAGTGCGTGCGCTGGCCGCTAGGCCGCAGCACCAGTTTCTCAATACTTATTCATACATGCATTATTCACCTATTCACCTTCAGAATCTCATGCAACTGTGTATTTCTCTTTCATTAATTATTTCATATTCTAATTATCATTTTCACCTAAGTTCATCAATGCACCTACTTCTCATTTCAAATATCTGTTTCTCCGTCCGACTCCGCGCTCACGCACCTAGCGTCTTCCTTCTTGCCGTGACCCTCGAGCCGTTCGGACGTGTTGGTGACCTGATCAATATACATATACATTTCCCGGATCAGAAGCAATCAGTAATGACCAACACATAGCGTCTCTACAGTGGTGACCCCCGACGCGATAGAATATATTTCAAGCCCATCCAGCTATGTACTGGCTTTTCATGTGCTCGCGTTAATGACATGGATACATCAGGAGGAAACAGCATTCACACACATCGCACATACAACACATGTAAAAATTTCGCACTATAGCCGCCGTGCCAGACCCAGCTGTTCAGTGATCCTCCTCCGGAACACCGCAACACTAGTCTCCCTAGTGTCGGACGGCAGGCCGTTGTACGCTCGGGCGGCTCGATAAACAAACCGCCGCCTCCCTGACTCGGTTCTGATGCGAGGCATGGACAGTAGATCATCCTGTCTGGTCGATCTTTGCCTCACACTTTGAACGGTGTGGAAGTGGCGCGCAAGGTCACTCGGCTGTCCCTGAGTCATGATGACTTTAAGTAAACATAGTGTGCGGTACATAACGAGGTCCTGGGCAGGTAACCAGTTTAACTCATGTAATACGTCACGTACGTGATCACACTTGCGCCGTCCTGATACTACTCGCGCACAGAAGTTGAGCAGTTTTTGTATGCGCGTCACTGCTTGTGCGGTACCGTTTCCGTATACAGCGATACCGTAGCGAATCAGTGCAATCACCAGTCCGTTCACTATTGTCGGTAGCACATCATGAGGGATGCAATGCTTCGCGTGGCTGAGACCAATCAACAGTCCAGTGCACTTTGCTGCCAGTTGGTTGATATGAGGTTCGAAAGACAAATACCGATCCATCACTATCCCTAGGTTTTTAACACGCGGTATCTCTTCTACAGTCACACCGTTTACAGAGATGGAAGTTTTTGGGAGGTCCTGGAGCATTTGACGAGCGCCAAAAACGATCAGTTGGGTCTTGCTAGAGTTGACTTCATTTGATTTTGGGTGAACCACTGGAACAAAGTACACAGGGTCGACTCCATGCGCTGAATGAGATCGGCAATGTCACGTTTATGTCCGGTAACGAGAATTTGCGTATCGTCGGCATACTGGGTGATGCTAACATTGTCATCGATAAACAGGCTAAGGTCGTTGGAGAAGATGTTGTACAAAAGGGGTCCTAGCGATGTGCCCTGATAAACTCCGATTGGGTTTCTAACCGCCTTGGACGAACGCTGGCGTCCATCAGGAGTGCTAAATCTGACATGCTGGTAGTGGTCTGAAAGGTAGCTTGTGAACCAGGAGCTATCTACGCCATAGAGTTCTAGTTTTTGGATCAGTTTTGAGTGGCTGACAACATCGAAGCATTTACTTAAATCTAACAGCACAAGGAGAGAAATTTCGCCGTGATCCATGCCCTGAAGCACCCGGTCTGTGACATTTATCAGAGCTGTCTCGGTAGAGTGGAAGCGTCGGAAGCCGTGTTGTGTGCACGAGAACAGATGGTTTGTATCGAAGTAGGCATACAGCTGCTTGTGGACAATACGTTCTACTATTTTGGCCAAGCAAGGGACGAGTGAGATTGGTCTGAAGTTAGCAGGGTCTCTGATGGGGCCCGATGACTTGTATATGGGCTGAACAACCGCGACTTTTCACGAATCTGGTACAACGCTGGTGGTTAGACTGGTGTTCACAATGCATAAAATGACATGCCAGATAGCACTACAACACTTTTTAAAGAACGCCATGGACAGTCCGTCAGCACCGCACGCTCCACTACTGTTCATTCTGGCCACCGTGTCCTGCAGCTCGGCGCCGGTCACCGGCCGGACAGCGAACCCGTCCGACCCCACCCGAGGTAGGCGGATCGGCAGTTCCGCAGCAGCGGCCGGTTTTCCCGCGGCAACGGCTGCGGCTGTCTTGGTGCCGATCTCCGCGAAGTATCGGTTGAGTGTATCAGGGTCGATGTCGGGAGTGGTTGTCTGGGCGCTCCTCTTGCTGGCGATGATGGGACGCACGCAGCGGTACATGGAACCTGGGCCCGTCTCAGCTATGCGCTGTCTAATGTTGTCTCGTGAGTCGCGCTGAATAGCCGAGCGGGTCAGCCGGTTAAGCTCCTTGTAACGCGCGCGGTCTCCCTGCCGTAGGGCCGCGCGCCGCTCCGCCATGATTCGCCGGGTCCCCTCTGAGACGGGTGGCGGGTGGGGGTTACGAATGCGGACCCTTCGGACCGGGGCCAGCTCGTCCAGTACGGCTGTAAGTTGGTCGATCAAAAAGTCACTCTGCCGCTGCACATTATCAGTGACGAAAACAGGGGACCAGTCCACGCCACCGAGCCGGGCACGGAACCTGTCCATATCAATGGATTTCCAACTACGGGTTTGCACTACAACGGGGGTCGGGCGGCATTTGCGAATGCGCATCAGGGCATGAGTGGAATGATGGTCACTAAAATCACACTGACGCACACCTGCTCGAACCACCATGTCTGCACAGTTGGTAACGATGACGTCGAGCACAGACCCGGAGCCGAGATACGTCGCGTCACTGATGGTCTGTGACAGTGAATACTTCTGGAACAGTCTGGTGAGATGACCGCCGGGCGTGTTCCCAGTGGTCACCCGTAAGTCACAATTGAGGTCGCCGGCTAAGACGAGAAGACCGCGGTTGTCCGTCAGGACGGTCTGTATTTCCGACTCAAGCTGCTCAAGGTCGGCCGTCAGCTGGGCGCCAGCAGGTGAGGGAGGACGGTACATCTGTGAACATTTAAAGGGAAATAATGACCTTTTTCCACTAAAATGGAGTTAGCACTTGAAATCGCCAGACGAGATCAAAATATATTGTAAATTCATCACATTTTGCAGGAAAACTTTCCTACCGAAAGATATTTCAAGTTAAAGTTGATAAGCGTTCCACACTTTTAACGACCGGTACTTGCACTATTTCTGACCTTTTGTCAAGTACTTTTGGTCCTCATCAAACTGCGGGCTTTTCCCGTATTATTTTTTACGCAATGGAGTGGAAAATATATTGTGCGTTCTGCTTGTTGTGATTATATGCCCGGCGATCTTCTAAAACTAACAGCGATTGGAAAAAGTGGCAATAAAATCGGAAGCTCATCGATGCACATCAACGCGGCATAGTTAGTGGTTGCGACCCTCAATTTTTGCAATTCGATTCATTTGTTTTCAACATTAGGAGTTGTGTATAGTTTGTCTGTGGCTGTATATAACACTATGCTTTATTTTATCATGAAAAATAATAATTTTTCCCAAAAAAACTAACGAACAATAACACAAAACTGGCAATTAAATCAGAAGCTCATCGATGCACATCGACGGCGACCTATTTAGCGTCGGCGATTTGTTTACAAAGTCATTGTCATGCTTCTCGGCGCACTTAACCATCTCGGCGCACTTGGCGAGTTGTTCCTGATTAGTATACCCAAGTCCCGTAGCAGGCTTTGTTAATGACGTCATTGGTGCCATTCTTGTGTAGCATTGCAAAATATATCTGATTTCGAGTTGAAAGCTAATTAAAGACTTATTCAAATGATTGTTTCTAAGTTTGAATTTTCTTGTTAATCATTATTAAAGGTATTTTATCACTGTATTTCATAGTAGTTGACACTTCAGAAACTTGTGACGTAATAATATTGTATCCAATATGCATTTCCCTCACCTTTTGCCATTGTGGCGCAGTGCCGAGTGCTTTGCGAATACTAGCTTGCCTGGGGTTCAATTCATTCCGCTCTTATTTTATTCGAGTTGGTATAGTTTGCATGTTGTTGTTATTCATGACTTATACTGATAGTCAGTCATGCATCACGGATGCTTCACGGATTGCTTCACAGATCATTGCGCTGCTCGAACGCACGCTAGTAGCGCTTTCGTTCTCCATGGCAACCAGGCGTGAGCCAATGAAAAGCCAGAACGTATTCCCTTTCTGGCTTTTGATTGGCTGACGCCTGGTTGCCATGGAGAACGAAAGCGCTACTAGCGGGTGTCCGAGCAGCGCTCAGTTTGATCGGAAATGTCACAGAGGCTCCACAAATGCCGCACTCGATGTTAACAATGGTAGGGAAGGACGAATTTGTCAATGACCTTCATGATGTACACAAGGTACTTGTTTTGTATTTCTTCCAAACTTACAACTTTGAATTTGGGAATAATTTTATTTAATTCTTAAATTTAAATAAAATAATTTTAAAAATATAACGGGAGCCTAAGAAACTGTTGCTAACAAAATCAAAGGTCATTATTCCCTTTAACAAACAGTGATCAGTGATGACCAACGTCAGTGAAAATGGCGTCGCGCTCGACGCCACGCTGACGGCTACAACACCGGCTCCTGCGAGTACAGCAACGCCGTCAAACCACGACACAGCATCCCCGGCACCCCGCGCACCCGTGGCCAGCCGGCCTGTTGCTTCCCTGCGGCTGCCTCCGTTCTCAGTGGAGGAGACATAACTCTGGCTGTCGCAGGTAGAGTGCGCGCTGGGGGTGGCGGGGATAAGTGACGACCTGACCCGATACCAGGTGCTGGTGGTGAACCTGCCCACCCAAGTCGCCATCCAGGTGCGGGACGTCATCAGCAGTCCGTCCCCCACCTACACCGCTCTCACCACAGCCCTGCGAGAGCGCCTGGCCCAGTCTCGGGCATCACGGCTGGAGGCATTCCTCCGGCACCAGCAGCTTGGAGACCAGCGTCCATCAGAGCTCCTGCGGCGCATGCAGGGTGAGCTGGCTATGGCAGGTGTAGCACCTGCAGACAATGGGCTGCTGCGGACGCTGTACAAGCAGCGACTGCCCCAGTATGCACGTACTGCTCTGTCCCTCCTAGCAGAGGATATGCCGCTGGCCGACCTGGCTAGCGCAGCAGACCGCTTCATGGAGGCCAACATATCTGCCGTAGCAAGCACAGCCTCCATGCCAGTCTACACCGTCCAACAGCCTCCGGCAGTGCCAGGCTACGCTTTCCAACAGCCTCCGGCAGCAGCTGCCCCTCCTCCCAGTCAGTCCGCCCTGGATCAGCTGACCGCGTCCGTGGCAGCCCTAACAGCCGCCGTGGGCCAGATGAGTACCGACATGGACGGGATGAGGAAACACCAGCAGCGCAGCTTCCACAGCCGAGGCAGATCAAACAGCCGGTCAAACAACTACAGCCAGACTCGCTCACCCTCGAGAGGCCGCACCAACAGCAATTTCTGCTACTACCACCAGCGGTTCGGGCCCGCAGCCCGGAAGTGCGCTGAGCCCTGCTCCTGGCAGTCGGGAAACGACTCGGCCTGAAGGGACCAGCGCCTGATCCCTTAGGCCAGCCATCGCTGGCGCGCCTCCTCTACGTGATGGACGGAGCACTCACCCTCATGGTGGATACGGGTGCACAAGTCAGTGTGCTCCCACCTGCCAGCGTGCCAGCCAACTCCAGCCTGGACCCAGCAAAAGGGCCCAGTCTGACTGCAGCCAATGGCTCTCACATCACTACCCATGGACAGGTCCTGATTCAGCTGGAGCTGGGGGGACACAAGTTCCCCTGGACATTCCTGGTGGCAGACACCACCACACCCATCCTGGGGGCCGACTTCCTCCAGCACCACCAGCTGTCAGTCGACCTGGCAGCTGGCACTCTGCGTCTGCCCTCAGGAGCTGTAGTGGCATCAGCCACCAGACAATCAGGTGACTCCACAAGAATCCAGGGCCTCCGGCTGACGGCCACACCACTGGATGACCTGTGGAAGGACTTCCCTGACCTCTGCCAGGCCCCAGCAGGTCCAGCACTGGTGAAGCACCGGACGACACACCACATAGAGACCAGAGGACCGCCACAGGTCTCCAGACCCCGTCGCCTGGCTCCAGAAAAGCTGAAGGCGGCCAGGGCGGAGGTTCAACAGCAACTGAACAGCGGCATCCTGCGGCCCTCCAAGGCCAGCTGGGCCTCTCCCATTCACCTTCAGCCGAAGGGAGAGCCAGGCCAGTACCGACTGTGTGGCGACTACCGGCAGCTCAACCGAGTAACCATCCCAGACCGCTATCCTGTACCACACCTCCAGGATTTCTCCGCTGAACTCCACGGATGCCAAATCTTTTCCAAACTGGACCCAAAGAGAGCTTTTCATCAGATCCCTGTAGAACCCTCCGACATCCCCAAGACAGCCCTCACCACTCCGTTCGGCATGTTTGAAGCGCCAATGATGCAGTTCGGCCTCCGCAACGCTGCCCAGACCTGTCAGCGCCTGATGGACGAGGTGCTGCGTGGCGTGCCAGGGTGCTTCATCTACATTGATGACATCCTAGTCGCCAGCCAGTCAGCTGACCAGCACCGACCGCATCTCCACCAGGTCTTCACCCGTCTCTCCCAGTACGGCATCAAGGTCAACAAAGACAAGTGCCTGCTGGGGGTGGCGGGGCTGAACTTTCTCGGCCACCACGTCTCTGCCGCCGGCATCTCTCCCTTGCCCAGCAAAGTGGCAGAGATCAGCATCTACCAGACACCAAAGACAGAGCGCCAGCTGAGGAAGTTTATCGGCATGGTGACATTCTATCATCGCTTCCTGAAGAACGCTGCGGACCACCTGCAGCCGCTCTACCAGCTCCTGACCCTAAAGTCTACCTCCAGGCAGGACAGGCAGCTGGAATGGACTGAGGAGACAGAGCAGGCCTTCCAGAGGAGCAAGGACGCCATGGCTGCAGCAGTGCTCATCACACACCAGGTGCCCAGCGCTCCGCTGAGCATACAGTCGGACGCCTCGGCCACCGGCGTCGGAGCAGTGCTGCAGCAGTACACCAACGGCGCCTGGCAGCCGCTCGGCTTCTTCTCCCGCGGCCTGAGGAAGCCGGAGACGAGGTACAGCACCTTCGGCAGGGAGCTGCTGGCCATCTTCCTGGCGATCAAACACTTCCGCCAGGCTGTCGAAGGACGTCCTCTGGTGGTCTTCACCGACCACAAGCCGATCACCCACGCCGTCGCCTCAGCCTCGGACAGCCACGCGCCACGGGAGTCACGTCAGCTGGACTACATCCTGCAATTCACGTCTGACGTGAGGCACGTCCCTGGCGCCGACAACGCCGCCGCCGACGCGCTGTCCCGCGCCGTCTGCTGCATGTTGTCACGACCCAGCCCGCCCGTCGACGACTTCGACGCGCTGGCTGAGTGTCAGCAGGAGGACGAGGAGCTGGCGCGCTTCCGCTCAACCGAGCACGGGCTGAAGCTGCGCGACGCCAGACTGCCCAGCGGCTGCGCACTGGTCGTCGACGAGTCGCAGGCAATGCCGCGTCCCTGGATCCCGGAACCGCTGCGCCGGGCCTACTTCAGGCACGTGCACGACCTGGCACACCCGGGTGTACGTGCCACAGTGGAGCTCGTCACGCGGCGCTTCGTCTGGCCGTCTGTGAAGAGAGACGCCGCTCTCTGGGCGCGCAACTGCGTCCCGTGCCAGCGGAACAAGACTCATCGCCACACCTCGGCCCCGCCCGCCCCGTTCTCTCCCCCTGCCGACAGGTTTCGCCACATACACGCCGACCTAGTTGGCCCGCTGCCGCCGTCCGAGGGCCACACCTACCTTCTGACGGTGGTCGACCGCTTCAGCCGATGGCTTGAGGCCATCCCTCTCCGCGGCATCACGGCACAGGAGGTCGCGCGCGCGCTCGTCTCCGGGTGGATCGCGCGGTTCGGCGTCCCAGCGGAGATCACCACCGACCGCGGGAGCCAGTTCACGTCCGCCCTCTGGGCTGAACTGTCCGTGCTGCTCGGCTGCTCCCGGCGCCGAACCACCGCGTACCACCCGCAGAGCAACGGCATGGTGGAACGCCTCCACCGCCAGCTCAAAGCCGCGCTGCGCGCGGTCGCGCCAGCCCGCTGGACGGACGCCCTCCCGCTGGTGCTGCTCGGCATCCGCTCCGCGCTGAAGCTGGACATCGGCTGCAGCACAGCGGAGCTAGTCTATGGCACGCCCCTGCGTCTGCCCGGCGAGCTCATCGCCCCGGCCAAGACAGAGCCTCCAACGCCTGCATCGTTCGCGGCCAACCTGCAGCGCACCATGAGGGCGCTGCGACCGACGGCGCCGCGAACAGCTGCAGGCCGCCCCTACGTGCCGCGCGCTCTGGAGCACGCCTCTCACGTGTTCGTTCATCACGACGCGGTGAAGTCTCCGCTCGCTCCGCCGTACGACGGACCCTACCGCGTCGTGGCACGGAGCCCGAAGACGGTGACCGTGGACCGCGGTACCCGGCACGACGTCGTCTCGGTGGACCGTGTCAAACCAGCCCACCTGGACAACGCACCACCGCCGACAGCGCCACCTGCCCCAGCCATCTGTCGCCAACCGCGCGGCAACCTGCCGCGGCACCCGGCCCATCACCACCAGACCCCGGAGCTGTTCCTGCGCCCGCCGGACCACAGCGAGACGGCGCAACCCGAACCAGGACCACGCCTTCCGCCCGCTGTCGGGCTGGCAGCGCCATCGCCAGCAGCCGCAACGGCTGCGACGCTAATGCCAGTCGTCCAGCCTCCGCCTCCCGTCGACCTGCCACCCCCCATCTTGCGAACCCGCTCGGATCGCGCGGTGCAACCGCCGGCGCGTTACCGCCGCGTCACCTTTGGTGGACACGTCTAGGGGGAGCAATGTAGGAGTCATTGCATCTGACGTCCTTGCTCCTCTTGTGACTCGCCTAGGCCGCCGCTGCGACAGCAGCGCCGCCACTGCCACTGCGACAGCAGCGGCATGAATAGTGCGTGCGCTGGCCGCTAGGCCGCAGCACCAGTTTCTCAATACTTATTCATACATGCATTATTCACCTATTCACCTTCAGAACCTCATGCAACTGTGTATTTCTCTTTCATTAATTATTTCATATTCTAATTATCATTTTCACCTAAGTTCATCAATGCACCTACTTCTCTTTTCAAATATCTGTTTCTCCGTCCGACTCCGCGCTCACGCACCTAGCGTCTTCCTTCTTGCCGTGACCCTCGAGCCGTTCGGACGTGTTGGTGACCTGATCAATATACATATACATGTCCCGGATCAGAAGCAATTGTTAGTGACCGACACATAGCGTCTCTACAGTCTCACACCTCAGTCAGACTGGTGCAGCGTATGACCGTCTCGCCCCTCAGCCAGACTGGGGCAGCGTATGGCCATCTCCTCCCCCCTCAGCCGGACCGGGGCAGCGTATGACCGTCTTGCCCCTCAGTCAGACCGGCGCAGTGTATGGCTGTCTAGCCAGTCGCCCCTCACACAGACCGGGGCAGCGTATGGCCGTGGGGGGGGACCTCAGCATGAATTAAGGGAGGGACAATTATTATCCGCGGTAAACGTAATCTTAAATAAGATCATACCTTAGACGCAACTATCCGTATTCCGTATCCCGTTTGAAATATTCGCACCGCACCCGAGCCGCGTGCGGCGACAGCCGAGTCGGACCAGAGCACCAGTGACGTCACGCTAATAGAGCGATTGGAACGCTAAAATCTCCGGATGACTCTCCTCTCTTATACGTCCTTGGTTTGTTTGAGTCGAATTTGATTGGAATTTTATCTTTTCAATAATCGGGGCTCTTTTTGCTAGAGGAGCTGGACGCAGGTGGTGGCCAAGGCCCTAGATACTGTTGGTGGTGTCTGTAGTCTCTACGCTGCCTGGCTCGTGCTGCCTTGGCTGCCTGCCCTGGCTACATGTCCTTTGTTTTTTGGTTGTGGACCAAGCCTATATATGGCCTTGGACCAAGCACCGTGTATCCTCTTTGGACCAATGTTTTGGTGACACCAACCTGATAAAGGTCAAGGGTCAGCCTACAACACAAACCAACAAACAGGAACAAAACAGAAACAGGATGCAATTGCAATTTGAATTATGGATCATTACCTATCAAGTGACTTCAGTTTCGCCTTGAGCTACAATCTCAGTTTGGCTTATGTCATGTTGGATTGTTCAATGGGAGCTACCTTGACCTAGGTCAAAACAATGTTTATTATTATTGTTACATGACCTGTTTTTATATGGGGGTGAACAACTCAAATTTGTAAGGCCAGACACATCCAAACATCATACTTTTCATGCCAGTAATTTCGATTTCATCAATTTCATGCCTTTCAAGTAATTCTGTTTGATTTTACTCACTCTGACCATGAATCTTGTTTTTTCTTAGATGAATTTGTTTCTTTGAGCATGCATAACTAAAGCAAAGCTAGGTGTTGACATGTTGCCTAATGCCAATCAATAGATCTATACTCAGTAATTTTACTTATTTAGGTGAAATATACAATGATCTTCGCACTTCGCAGTAATGCTATGTTAATTGTACATTTCATTCCATTATATTCTGATATCCTTCAAGACATTGATTTCCAGGTGTATCATACTGCAAAACAGCAGCTTGCAATATGCTCATGCATCATAATTATAGGTATGTCCAGATATTGTTTTGTTTCTTTTGTTACAATTCACATTTTTGAACTATCACTTTTTTGGCAGCACAGGTCAGTTTTTTTCTCAACAAAATTAATAGAATGATTCAAAGTTGTCTATGAAATAGCTGAATTAAGCATACACCTATAATATATTTAATATGGCTATTCATGCCTTTTGTGCCTTTGTACAAAATGTATGAGCAGACATTTTGTTATGCAAAGTGGAATCAAATTGGAATTATTGGAAAATAAATCGGAGTCAAGTTTTTTAGGTGCTCTCAAATGGGATTCAGAATCAATTAGTCTAGTAAAATATCTATTGGAATCAGATTCAGAATCAGACCCATCCATGCCTTGGAATGGAATCAGAATTGATTCAGCTGTAGCAGAATCTAGCACAAGTCTGCTACTATCCTCACAGTCCACACAATCCTCATGTTGCAAAGAACATGGCCCATATGTCTAATGGACAGGGCAACAACACTAACACCAACATTGCAAAACTCCAGACTTGTCATGCCATTAGAGTTTAGTGTGCACTACACAGGTATCACTTACGCAGCCTATACCCTAGAAAGTCTGGTGCCATGACCATGATTATGGTTGTTTGCCTTATATCCTTACAAAAATCAAGTTTACTAATAAACACCCTACCTGCAGGGTAATGTCTTATCCAGTATCTAATCTTTTACAACTTGAAATCTGGAATTATTCTGCTGATTTCCTGTGGTTACCATGTGGGCTAGCCCACCTGCCCACATGGTGTCAATATGGGCGGCTAACATGATACCCACATGGTTTTGGAGGACTTCTGCATGGTTACCATATGGGCAAACCGTAACCATATGATTTCTGCATGGGTACCTTATGGGCTTGCCCATATGGTAACTGTATGGTTTCTGCATGGCTACCACCTGGGTGATCCTATGTGGTAACCATGCATAATTGTCTTCCAAAACCATACAGGCATCATGTGGGCTAGCACATATGGTAACCATGTGGGATAGCCCACCTTTCCCACATGGTGCCAACATGGGCTGCTAATATGGTGCCCATATGGTTTTGGAAGATGATTCTGCATGACTACTATATCTACCATATGGGCAAGCCCATATGGTACTGTCATTAACCCTCGCCCTACGGGGGGGGGGGGGGGGCTGACAGCCCCCCTGAGGTTTTTCTTGAATAACTGTTTACACATGCGGCGCATCATGCTGACATTTTCGGTAGCTAAGTTTACAACAATTATACGTATGCTGTAAAAATTTAATTGAAATTGGTTAAGTAGTTTGGGAGATAATCATGTTTTGATGACATCATGTTGGTGGAAAAACGATAAATATTTGAAAAATTGTAGAAAACAGAGTTTTAAAGGAAACTGCAAACGCAATTCACCAAAGATATACAATAGCATTTTCTTTAAAATTGCAATCTCGGATTTGCAAAATTTTGGGGTTTTGACTCCTAAAATAAAAATAAAAGTTTTTTTAAAATCTCCACAAAATCAAAATTTTCAAAGATTTAGAAAAACCGGAATATATGTGAGAGAATTGAGTATGGAAAATACCCATACCAAATTTCAAACAATATCTTCATTTTTGGCTGAGTGATGGCTCCCGAAGTGTAAGAAACTGATGACGTCATTTTTTTTAATTACTTTTTTTACTTTTTTTTTAAACAAAATACGAACAAATAATTACCTTTTATGTATTTCTGAGCCAAAACTGGTCTAGGAACATGCCTTTTTATTTACATTTATCCATTTATAATTTTGAGGTTTTCTGAAGAGCAAAATCGCTGTTCTGGACGTGGTAAATCCGAGGTCATTCACTTGACCTGGAAGGTCACCCATTGACCTTAAATCTAAAAACCGCATACTGTTAGAATCCTCCCATGACAGGCAACATGCTGGTTCTTACCGCATTGTTCTAAGTTGCTTGGCTTGGAAGTTAACAGGGGGGCTGTCAGCCCCCCCCCCCGTAGAGCGAAGGTGAAAAAAGCTCTCGTAGGGCGAGGGTTAAGGGTTTATTAAAGGGAATATCATATAAGGGTAGGGAAGATTGTAATTTAAGTTGATATTGTGCATGCTCTGTTCCAAAACAAAGAATATGAACCTCACTTTTGTAATTTACAAGTTCTTAGGATCAGGTTTTGGTTCGACAAAAACCGGCGACCGGTTGATTTTAGGTATCGGGTTTGGGATTAGATGTCTTAACCCGCGAGTCACGGGGGTAGCCCCCCCCCCCCCTTAGGAATATTGGGAATATCTCAACAACTAATGCAGATATCGACGCCAAACTTTCAGTACCTCTCCAGGCATCATTTTTACACCTTTTGTGCAAAAATGAAGTAATTTCGTCAGATTTTTTCTCTCGAGATATAGTGAATTAAGTGACGTCACTAAACACGATTGTCACACAAAAATCAGCTAAACTTTGCCAGGCCGTACAAATGCCACATTTGAAGCAAAATGCAATCGAAAAACGCTAAAAGGCAAGGGCTACAAACCAGCTATCTCGAAATGTCAACAAAAAAATGAATGCTCACAAAATCAAATTTTTCGAAGATATTGTTTAAAAAAAACTGAATATGTCAGATAACGACATATGGACAACTACCATACCAAATTTAAAAACGATATCTTTTTTGACTGACTATGGCATATAAAGTATGGGTAAATCATGACGTCATATTTTGAAATTGCGTTTTTTGGCTTTCATTGACCAGATACAGACAAATAAATGTCAGCACTGTATTTTTTTATATAGATAAAACTGATATAGAAACATGCTTTTTTAATTTAGATTTATCAATTTCAAATTTTGACCTTCAGTGACCTGAACTTGACCTGAACTTGACAATAACTTCACGAAAATGAAGTCAGGTGGTACAATGACTATCACGATCGAATTCTACGCGTAAAAGCATCCATAAAACATGTGCTGCATGACTTTCGTAGATATTTTGTGTGTAGTGACCTTTTGTGACCTGACCTTGACCTTGATCTTTTCCAACAATCTCACTTTAGCTCATGTGGGATATGTATCATACCTTTGACAGTACTTTGGGTGATCATAGGCGCAATCGAAGACCATGGATGACAAGTATTGTCCGTAAACTCAAATACCTCGATTTTGACGTTTGACTTGACCGTGACCTGACATGTGACCTTAATTTGAAATTTTTAATTGTGGGTTAGATTTATCCCATTATGCGCTTTCGAATGCCACCTTGCGCGTCCCGCTGCGATGCTTGGTTCTGAATATACCAGGTGTGGGGGGGGGGGGGCTACTTTGGGCTACTTTAGATATTATGTGAGTCGTGTTACATAATATACCCCCCCCCCCCCCCCCCCCCGCCGTGACTGTCGGGTTAAATGCTGCTCCTTAGGTCGGAAATACGTTTTCTACCCTTATTGTTTGATTTTGTATTGTTATAGTTCAAAGCCACTGCGTAATGCAGCAGCACATTGTCGCATCGTGTACCAGCACAAAATGCACAGATTTAGCACCAAACCCAGGAAATGGGAAATGGCAGGATCGCGGGCCGCATGCGCTTATCGATAACCCTGCCGATACTACTTTGAGTCGTATCAATATCATGCCGATACCTACGAGGACTTGTCCATACTGATATACCAATACCGACACAAAGTTTTTCTTAAAAAAATGCATATCTAATTCTGACATTTTGTTATTACCAGAGCATACTGATGCACTAGATTTTCATGTTTTGTATTTGCACGCATTTATTGGAAGGTTTTCCCTAGTTTAAAGGGAAATAATGACCTTTTTCCACAAAAATGGAGTTAGCACTTGAAATCGCCAGACGAGACCAAAATATATTGTAAATTCATCACATTTTGCATGAAAACTTTCCTACCGAAAGATATTTCAAGTTAAAGTTGATAAGCGTTCCACACTTTTAACGACCGGTACTTGCAAGTACTTTTGGTCCTCATCAAACTGCGGTCTTTTCCCGTATTGTTTTTTTTACGCAATGGAGTGGAAAATATATTGTGCGTTTTACTCGTTGTGATTATATGCCCGGCGATCTTCCAAAACTAACAGCGATTGGAAAAAGTGGCAATAAAATCGGAAGCTCATCGATGCACATCAACGGCGGCATAGTTAGTGGTTGGGACCCTTAATTTTTGAAAATCGATTCATTTGTTTTCAATATTAGGAGTATTGTATAATTTGTCTGTGGCTGTATATAACACTATGCTTTATGTTATCATGAAAAATAATAATTTGTCCCCAAAAAACTAACAAACAATAACACAAAACTGGCAATTAAATCGGAAGCTCATCGATGCACATCGACGGTGACCTATTTAGCGTCGGCGATTTGTTTACAAAGTATTGTCATGCTTCTCGGCGCACTTAACCATTGTGGCGAGTTGTAGCGAGTAGCGCTTTCGTTCTCCATGGCAACCAGGCGTGAGCCAATGAAAAGCCAGAACGTATTCCCTTTCTGGCTTTTGATTGGCTAACGCCTGGTTGCCATGGAGAACGAAAGCGCTACTAGCGCTACTAGCGTGTGTCCGAGCAGCGCTCAGTTTGATCGGAAACGTCACAGAGCCTCCAAAAATGCCGCGCACTCGATGTAAACAATGGTAGGGAAGGACGAATTTGTCAATGACCTTCATGAAGTACACAAGGTACTTGTTTTGTATTTTTTTCCAAACTTACAACTTTCAATATGGGAATCATTTTATTTAATTCTTAAATTTAAATACAATAATTGTAAAATCATAGCGGTAGCCTAAGAAATTGTTGCTAACAAAATCAAAAGGTCATTATTTCCCTTTAAGTCGATGGGAACATAAATATCATTGATCATTGCCTGCAAATCGCCAAGAAACCCGATCTGTAACGCGGAGTGGCTAAAGTTAGCCGATTCCGGGTATCTTTAGCCACCTCAGAAATTTTAAAAAATAACGACCTTAATTGAACAGAACCTTAACACTGCAGCCACCAAGAAATAGCGCCAGTCTGTCCACCAATTTTGCATCCAACATATTTGTAGCCTTAATACAAACAGGGCACACCAAAATGTCCTAAAAGTATGCTAAAGTTACCCTGAATGACGGTAACTGTATGGTTTCTACATGGTTACCATATGTTAATCATGCAGAAACGTCTTTCAAAACGATGTGGGCACCATGTTAGCAGCCCACATTGCCACCATGTGGAAAAGGTGGGCCAGCCTACATTGTACCCATGTGTCATGTGTTTATCACGCATCCGTAATATGTTATTTTTTCCCTCATCGCCCTGGGCACAATAATTTGCCCCATTGATCATAATACACATATAATATATAATGAACATTGAGTACACATTCATAAATAGTAAACATAGTAAACACTAAACACTACAGTAATAATAGTAAACATAAATAGTATTGTCCCGCAGGCATCGGTGTT
>JAXIVJ010005329.1:5000-74838 GCA_036785665.1 Chirona hameri | reverse complement strand
GTCAAGGCAAATAAATATATGATGATGATGATGATGATGATGATGATGATGATGATGATGATGATGATGATGATGATGATGATGATGATGATGATGATGATGATGATGATGATGATGATGATGATGATGATGATGATGATGATGATGATGATGATGATGATGATGATGATGATGATGATGATGATGATGATGATGATGATGATGATGATGATGATGATGATGATGATGATGATGATGATGATGATGATGATGATGATGATGATGATGATGATGATGATGATGATGATGATGATGATGATGATGATGATGATGATGATGATGATGATGATGATGATGATGATGATGATGATGATGATGATGATGATGATGATGATGATGATGATGATGATGATGATGATGATGATGATGATGATGATGATGATGATGATGATGATGATGATGATGATGATGATGATGATGATGATGATGATGATGATGATGATGATGATGATGATGATGATGATGATGATGATGATGATGATGATGATGATGATGATGATGATGATGATGATGATGATGATGATGATGATGATGATGATGATGATGATGATGATGATGATGATGATGATGATGATGATGATGATGATGATGATGATGATGATGATGATGATGATGATGATGATGATGATGATGATGATGATGATGATGATGATGATGATGATGATGATGATGATGATGATGATGATGATGATGATGATGATGATGATGATGATGATGATGATGATGATGATGATGATGATGATGATGATGATGATGATGATGATGATGATGATGATGATGATGATGATGATGATGATGATGATGATGATGATGATGATGATGATGATGATGATGATGATGATGATGATGATGATGATGATGATGATGATGATGATGATGATGATGATGATGATGATGATGATGATGATGATGATGATGATGATGATGATGATGATGATGATGATGATGATGATGATGATGATGATGATGATGATGATGATGATGATGATGATGATGATGATGATGATGATGATGATGATGATGATGATGATGATGATGATGATGATGATGATGATGATGATGATGATGATGATGATGATGATGATGATGATGATGATGATGATGATGATGATGATGATGATGATGATGATGATGATGATGATGATGATGATGATGATGATGATGATGATGATGATGATGATGATGATGATGATGATGATGATGATGATGATGATGATGATGATGATGATGATGATGATGATGATGATGATGATGATGATGATGATGATGATGATGATGATGATGATGATGATGATGATGATGATGATGATGATGATGATGATGATGATGATGATGATGATGATGATGATGATGATGATGATGATGATGATGATGATGATGATGATGATGATGATGATGATGATGATGATGATGATGATGATGATGATGATGATGATGATGATGATGATGATGATGATGATGATGATGATGATGATGATGATGATGATGATGATGATGATGATGATGATGATGATGATGATGATGATGATGATGATGATGATGATGATGATGATGATGATGATGATGATGATGATGATGATGATGATGATGATGATGATGATGATGATGATGATGATGATGATGATGATGATGATGATGATGATGATGATGATGATGATGATGATGATGATGATGATGATGATGATGATGATGATGATGATGATGATGATGATGATGATGATGATGATGATGATGATGATGATGATGATGATGATGATGATGATGATGATGATGATGATGATGATGATGATGATGATGATGATGATGATGATGATGATGATGATGATGATGATGATGATGATGATGATGATGATGATGATGATGATGATGATGATGATGATGATGATGATGATGATGATGATGATGATGATGATGATGATGATGATGATGATGATGATGATGATGATGATGATGATGATGATGATGATGATGATGATGATGATGATGATGATGATGATGATGATGATGATGATGATGATGATGATGATGATGATGATGATGATGATGATGATGATGATGATGATGATGATGATGATGATGATGATGATGATGATGATGATGATGATGATGATGATGATGATGATGATGATGATGATGATGATGATGATGATGATGATGATGATGATGATGATGATGATGATGATGATGATGATGATGATGATGATGATGATGATGATGATGATGATGATGATGATGATGATGATGATGATGATGATGATGATGATGATGATGATGATGATGATGATGATGATGATGATGATGATGATGATGATGATGATGATGATGATGATGATGATGATGATGATGATGATGATGATGATGATGATGATGATGATGATGATGATGATGATGATGATGATGATGATGATGATGATGATGATGATGATGATGATGATGATGATGATGATGATGTGATGATGATGATGATGATGATGATGATGATGATGATGATGATGATGATGATGATGATGATGATGATGATGATGATGATGATGATGATGATGATGATGATGATGATGATGATGATGATGATGATGATGATGATGATGATGATGATGATGATGATGATGATGATGATGATGATGATGATGATGATGATGATGATGATGATGATGATGATGATGATGATGATGATGATGATGATGATGATGATGATGATGATGATGATGATGATGATGATGATGATGATGATGATGATGATGATGATGATGATGATGATGATGATGATGATGATGATGATGATGATGATGATGATGATGATGATGATGATGATGATGATGATGATGATGATGATGATGATGATGATGATGATGATGATGATGATGATGATGATGATGATGATGATGATGCTGATGATGATGATGATGATGATGATGATGATGATGATGATGATGATGATGATGATGATGATGATGATGATGATGATGATGATGATGATGATGATGATGATGATGATGATGATGATGATGATGATGATGATGATGATGATGATGATGATGATGATGATGATGATGATGATGATGATGATGATGATGATGATGATGATGATGATGATGATGATGATGATGATGATGATGATGATGATGATGATGATGATGATGATGATGATGATGATGATGATGATGATGATGATGATGATGATGATGATGATGATGATGATGATGATGATGATGATGATGATGATGATGATGATGATGATGATGATGATGATGATGATGATGATGATGATGATGATGATGATGATGATGATGATGATGATGATGATGAGGATGATGATGATGATGAACGCCCCCTGACGAACTTTCGCAATAGCTCAAAAACTAACGGCGCTATCAACGTGAAACTTCGGGTATGTTCTCTATGGTACCTTCTCCGAAGTTTCACGTTGATAGCGCCGTTGGTTTTTGAGCTATCGCGAAAGTTCGTCAGGGGGCGTTCATCATCATCATCATCATCATCATCATCATCATCATCATCATCATCATCATCATCATCATCATCATCATCATCATCATCATCATCATCATCATCATCATCATCATCATCATCATCATCATCATCATCATCATCATCATCATCATCATCATCATCATCATCATCATCATCATCATCATCATCATCATCATCATCATCATCATCATCATCATCATCATCATCATCATCATCATCATCATCATCATCATAATCATCATCATCATCATCATCATCATCATCATCATCATCATCATCATCATCATCATCATCATCATCATCATCATCATCATCATCATCATCATCATCATCATCACATCATCATCATCATCATCATCATCATCATCATCATCATCATCATCATCATCATCCTCATCATCATCATCATCATCATCATAATCATCATCATCATCATCATCATCATATATTGCTTTGCCTTGACATGAAATTCAGGGTGGATACATTTGTGTACGTTGTCAATGCAAAAGGATCGGTGCAAAAGCTCTTGGGCTTAAATTAGAGCTCCTATTCTTGTAAACACGTAACGCTACTGGCTTCTATCTGACCGTCACACCAGTGAGGTCCGACAGATCGTCACGAGCTGCCAAGTCAGCCACCATCCGGGGCGGGGACGCCGAGGTTTAACTATTGTTCGAGACGTCCAGTTTTTATGATTAAATTTTGGAATTCGGAGGCGACCCTGGAGCCGTCGCTGGCCCCGAGGTCCGTGCCGTGGAGCAGTGTGTCTTACTGTGTGTGTGTGTGTGTGGAGTGCTGTGAAATCACGTTGTGGTATGTCTGATATGTTTGTGAGTAATCGTGTTCTGTACTGGTGGAACTGGGGGCATTGTAGTGTAAAGTGAAGTGTGTCTTCTGAAAAATGGCCGCACGCACACTTTGGGCTCGAACATTTGTGCATTTTATATTGGTGCGCGTTGATGGGGGATATACCCAGCCTGCCTCAACTGAGTATGAAAACGATTACCTTTTAAGGAGCCGAAGGCAAAAAAGGTGACGGGTTTCCCACACCCATGCGCTGCCTGAGAGCTGCTTTGAAGGATTTGGGAGTGGGTAATATGCGGATAGACTGGAAGTTTGTTCCAGAGTCGTGTGGCGTCTGGAATGAAGGATCTTTGGAAGGATGAGGTTCGGTTGAGGGACAATGTGTGTGTGTTTGCATTACGGAGTGTTCTGCTTGTTTCAGACCGTCTTTTGTCGGGTAGCATTGTTGCAATGTAGCCAGGGATCGTTCCCTGTTCGCTTAGGGGTTTTATGTAGAACATAGGTTTGTGCATGCTGCGTCTAGTCTTGAGTCGCTCCCATCATAGTTCCCGTCTAAGTGCGTCAGTTGATGTCCGAAAGTCTGCCCCTGTCACTAGTCTGGCTGCTCTGTTCTGTAGTCATTCAAGTCTGATTTCGTCTCTGATAGTTATGTGTCCGTCGTACACAGAGTCGCAGTAGCCGAAGTACGGCAGTATGTCTAAATCTGGTCATTTTCTCTGAAATCATCGGGATTCGACACCACATTTTTGTGTACGCACTTAACAGAATAGCCTACGTTAAAATTAGTTTTTTTTTGTCAATGGAGATAGCGAAATAACACAAGCGTAGCAAAATTTGTCTTGTAAATGCAACACCTTAATAATCTTGCATCCGCTCAGAAATCGCCTTATTTTAGGATCCAGACAAAACTTTTTAGGGACAAACCAATGTTTTAAAGAAATTAATAGTGATACACGTTTTTTACGAGTTAGGTACCTAGCATTTCATTTTTGGAAGCACCTACGGAGTTAATTTTAAACATTCAGAGAAGGTTATGCAGACCGTTAGACGATCATAAAGTCAGCTACCTGTTACCACCATGTCATGTCATGATAGTCATGTTACCACCTGACTTTATTTACGTGAAGTTATTGTCAAGCTCAGGTCAAGGTCAGGTCACATAAGGTCAAAATTCAAAGTTGATAAATATACATAAAAAAGGCATGTTTCTGGACAAGTTTGGCCTAAACAATGCAGCGGTGACATTCATTTTTTCGTCGCTGGTCATTCATAACAACAACAACAAGAAACATTTCAGAAATACTTAATGAGTTACCCATACTTTAGAAGCCATAAGTCAGTCAAAAATGGTGATATTAGTGTGAAATTTGCTTTAGGGATTGCCCATATGTGGCTCTCTGATATATATTTCGTTTTTTAAATATCTTCGAAAAGTTTTCTTTTGTAAGCATTTAAACACAACTTTTTTCTCCTTTTTTGGGTCAAACCCCAATTTTTTATCCGAGATCGACATTTGTTAGTGTTAATTTCAAACATTCAGAGAAGGTTATGCAGACCCTTTAGACGATCATAAAGTCAGCAGTGCGAGGCCGAAAGGGCCAATGAGTTTATATCGCACCCGCACGTAAGCTGGACATACTCGACTGGATCCGATCATTTAGTGAACCAGGTGTCTCAACAAGCTCATCCTAGCAATGCTGCCCTCTATCGAAAAGCCTGGAACTACTAGTTACACCACCAGGTGCTGCCGCAGTCAAATATGCATATATAATACGTCTTTGGATGTTGTGGATGTGAGTGATAAGCCAGACAGAAGTGTCAGCAAAAACGTTTTACAGCCTTCATTTGCAGTGTGCTGAGGTCATGGTTACAGTGGCGGTTGAATGGTTACAGTGGCGGTTGAATGGTTAGTGGCGGTTGAATGGTTACAGTGGCGGTGAAATGGTTACAGTGGCGGTGGAATGGTTACAGTGTCGGTGCAATGGTTACAGTGGCGGTGCGATGGTTACAGTGGTGGTGAAATGGTTACAGGGGCGGTAAAATGGTTACCGTGGCGGTGCGATGGTTACAGTGGTGGTGAAATGGTTACAGTGGCGGTGAAATTGTTACAGTGGCGATGAAATGGTTACAGCGGCAGTGAAATGGTTACAGCGGCGGTGGAATGGTTACAGTAGCGGTGTAATGGTTACAATAACGGTGGAATTGTGACTGTGGCGGTGAAATGGTTGCGGTGGCGGTGGAATGGTTACAGTGGCGGTGGAATGGTGACTGTGGCGGTGAAATGGTTACAGTGGCGGTGAAATGTGACTGTGGCGGTGGAATGGTTACAGCGATGGTGGAATGGTTACATCGGCGGTGGAATGGTTACAGTAGCGGTGGAATGGTTACAGTAGCGGTGAAATGGTTACAGTAGCGGTGGAATGGTTACAGTTGCGGTGGAATGGTTACATTGGCGATGGAATGGTTACAGCGGCGGTGTAATGGTTACAGCGATGGTGGAATGGTTACAGCGCCGGTGGAATGGTTGCGGTAATCCCGATACCGACGCACGGATGACTGGAACAGCTGTGCCGCTCAACACCCACCGATGAGTTGGTCGTTCGTGAAAACAACATCTCGCTTGTAACGGGTGGCCGAGTTCGATTTGTAGTAGAAGTGAATTTGCGCCATGTTCTTTCTGAAAAGGGATAGTATGAATATATGCATATGACTAACGCATAGGACATTCCACGTCAGTGCAGATATGACATGACACGTTGGGGATCTTCGGTCTGGAAGTGTAAGTTATAATACAATGCTTAATGGTATTTAAGAGTAATTTAAGGAGGCAAAATTGTAACATTCAAAATCACCGAGAATGCAGATGACCTTTAAATGTTAAAGGGAAATATTTACATTTTTACCCCCAAAAATGGAGTTATTACTTGAAAACGACAGACGAGACTAAAATATATTGTAAATTTATCACATTTTGCATAGAAGCCCTCCTACCGAAAGATGTCAATGGTAACGAATTTCGGTCCCCACCAAAATCCGGTATTGCTTTTTAACGAAATGGTATGAAAATATGTGTTGCACACTGTCTAATTATGACTATGTGCCCTACTTTCCTTAACAATCAACAATGATTGAATACAAAGGTATCCAAAATAGCAGTTAACCTATGCACCCAACGACGACCTAGATAGTGGCTGCGACCCTCAATTTAGAAAACAATCGCCATAATGGTTCATGTATTTGCAACATTAGGAATTTGTGTATGTAATTTGTATGTATAGTTTTGTCTCTGGCTGTATATAATATCAATATCAATAAAAGAGACACTTTTTCCAAAACAATCAATAAACAATCGAAAAGTGGCAATTAAATCGGAAGTTCATTTATGCACCCACCGGCGACCTATTTAGTGTCGGCGATTTGTTTCAGGGACATTGTCACAGTGCTTTCAAATGAAAGAAAAACGCCAGATATGTCACGCCAGATATAGAGAAGGATCATACAGTTTATCACCATATAGAAGTACATATATTTCAATTTCCCAAATATTAATGATTGAAATATAAAAAGTTGTTATTTCACTTTTAAATTGAGACGCGATCACCCAGATACTATCATGTGTAATGAGATAATAGCCGTTTTCACGAAGGATTATTGTGCGAAACTTTTTACAATATTTTAAAATGTTTTGCAAAGTTTCGACGATCCATTCCTTAACTACGCAACTTTTATATGGGATTTATGGCTTGAAATGTCCCTCAGAATTTTGTAATATGTTGGTAAGAATATAATATGTAGACAAAATTTATGTTTGGTGGTAATTAGCAAGATAAGTATTGATAGGTCAGTTGTGATGCCGATCTCCACCGACTGAAACTTTTCAAACTTCAGAACGATTCGGAACATATTGTGGCGTGTGACGCAATTAGACGCAATGGACTCGCCCAATCCGGCCCAATCTGGCGGCCGGGATGTGCGGCTTGGCTTTGACCGTGTGCGTGCGGAACGTGGGTCGGAAGTGGCGGCGAATCGATGCTGGCACATCACTGCGCATGCGCATACAGACCTGTGATCCATGACGCTGCCAGATTTAGAACAAGTATGACGGTATGCTGAACTGAACGAATGGACTCTAGACGCATATGTTCTTTAAAAACGGACAATTTTGTATCATAAATTTGTTATGAGTTCAATACATGTCTTCATAACTATTGGATAGTGATAATAGCCGTTTTCACTAAGGATTATTGCGTTGAAAAGAAAAGAAAAGTTTCTGAGAAATTTGGGTATAGAAGTCTTAGCTCGATCCATTTTTTAACTAATTAACTACATAACTTTTACATCCGATTTCTGGCTTAAAATGCTCCTCAGAATTTTGTAATATGTTGGCAAGAATATAATATGTTGAAAAAATTGCAGTTTGGTGGTAATTAGCAAAATAAGCATCGATAGGTCAGTTGTCATTGTAACTAGTATGGCGGTATGCTAAGCTGAACGAATAGACTCTACACGCATATGTTCTTTAAAAACGGTCTATGTTGTATCGTAAACTTGTTATGAGCTCAATACATGTTTCCATAACTATTGAATAGTGATAATATCGCTTAACCCTCGCCCTACGGGGGGGAGGGGCTGACAGGCCCCCCTGAGGTTTTTCTTTAATAACTTTTGACACATGAAGTGCATCTCGCTGAAATTTTTGGTAGCTGAGTTTACAACAATTATACGTCGGCTGTAAAAATTAATTTGAAATTGGTTTATTAGTTGGCGAGATAATAATGTTTTGATGACGTCATGTTGGTAAAAGAAGAGAAATATTTGAAAAATCGTAGAAAACAGAGTTTTAAAGTAAATTGCAAACGCAATTTACCACAGATACTAAATGGCATTTTCTTTAACATGGCAATCTCGGATAGGCAAAATTTTGGGTTTTTGATCCCTGAAATAAAAAATAAACTTATTTGTTTGGAAAAATCACCACAAAATCAAAATTTTCGAAGATATTAACCCGCGCACTGCGCGTTGATTTCCGCCCCCCTCAGGTTTTTCAAAGATAGCGAAAAAACGGCGGCGCGCAGCGCCGCCGGGATTTGATACACCTGTTAGGACATCAATTGCGCACACTTCGAAAAACAAAATATGCTCGGGTCATCTCAGGTCAGGTCACCAGACCAGGTCAAGTGACCCCACCACCAAAAATGTTTGCAGTTGTGCCAAAGCCAGAGTTTTTCACCGATCAGGTTGAAACTTACAGGATGTCATGAGGGCATCAGTACTTACAATTAGCAGTGACCTAAGGTCAGGTCAATTTCGTAACCTCCCCATAATAAGTCAATGGGGAAATATACAAATGCTTCCTATTTCAAGGATATGCATGGTACTAGTCCAATTACTTCTGGATCATGTTATTATAGGATATTCTTGATGATCCAAGTGTAAGTTTTGTTCAGTGACCCCTATTGGGTCATTTGAGGTCATGCGAGGTCACCATCACTTTGTTGTCAATAACTCTCGACATAATGAAGATAGAGAAGTAAAACAGACATCGATGTGTTTGTCTCGTCGACACACGTCTTCCCATATGCAACATGCCCTACTTGGGTCACCACCTTACCTTAGGTCAAAATGTTAAGTTGACTTAACAAAGTCACCATATATATCATTCAAAGCGCCTTGACAAGATAAACACAATGGCGTAAACAGTTGTCCGTTATCTTTATTAGGTAAACAGTGAGTAGCAAAAACGATTTAGCAAAGAAACGGCAAAAATATTTGATATCTGGAGCCTCAAATATTGACCTAAGATCAAATCTGAGGACACCTTAGCGATTACAAATATCACTGGCTGGCGTTTGATTTTTCTCGTTTGTTTCTAACTATCATCGTTTCTGAGATATATGGGAATTTCTGGAGCGATGTCCTAAAACAGGAAAAACTGGAAAGTTTGACCTTTGATGACCTCTGGTGACCTCAATTTTGACCTGACTTAAAAAAAAAACACTGAAATACTTTCGATAGAACATGTATGAAGCTATCAAATGCCCATTTACGCTTCTCGCTACGTTGCGTAGTTTTCGAGACCTCAGGGGGGGGGGGGCGGAAATCAACAACCCTGCAGTTCGTGTTCGGCGCAAAGCCCCTGCAGTGCGCGGGTTATAAAAAACGGAATATATGTGAGAGAACGCAGTATGGAAAATACCTATACCAAATTTCAAAGCAATATCTTCATTTTTGACTGAGTGATGGCTTCCTAAGTGTAAGAAACTGAAGACGTCATTTTTTAAAATAACTTCTTTTGACATTTTTAGACAAGATACGAACAAATAATTACCTTTTGTGTATTTCTGAGCAAAAACTGGTCTAGGAACATGCCTTCTTATTTACATTTATCAATTTTTAATTTGGAGGTTTTCTGAAGAGGAAAATCGCTGTTCTGGACGTGTTAACCCGCGAGTTACTGGGGGGGGGGCTATTTTTTGCCCCCCCCCCCTCCCGTTATTTTGCAATAACTCCTAAACGAACACCGGTATCGTCACCAAACTTGCAGAACCTTCTCTCACATCAATTCTACATATGTTGGAGAAAGGAAAAATTTGAGGCTGTGATAGGTCAACCGGAAATGACGTCAGAGTGACGTCATGTTCTTCGGTTTTTGTTGCAAAATAATGGTTAGCAGAAAACGCTGTCAAAGGTACGATATTTGAGATAAACTAAATTGTTTTAAATCAAATTACTGACAATCGACCGGGCTATCAAACTACTATCTCGGATTTTCGATTTGTTTTTAATTCAAAATTTTGAGAAATCCAAAAACATTTTTTTAAACAAAATTTTCAAGAAAAAATCAGAATTATCCCAAACCGGAATATATGTGATCGAGATGTATGCGGTGAATATGTGTACCAAATTTAAAGTCGATATCTTTAAAAATGACCGAGTTATGACCTTTAAATGACAAACATCGACCACTTCTCACAGCATTACTATGCATACAATACGCATTTCCATTTTTGCTTTTTACTTCTATTTATATGGAACAAACAATGTTCTAAGGCCATTTTTCGCGTTCTAGACTAAAAACAAACTCATAAACATGTGTTACAACGCCTAATGACCGTAATCTGCAGTTTGACCTTGTGACCTCGGATGACCTTGACCTGACCCAAGATCATAAACAGCTTAGAAAGATACTTAGAAGTGTCAGACACACGAATCATACCGATTTATCGACAGCGTATGCGTTTAATATCGCAATTTTGCGCGACAATTCCATCCATCGAGACCTTTTGACACGGTCAAACATTTTATACTTGACCTGACCTGTGACGTCATCAGTGACCCCGAGGTTAACAATATTATGTTTCCCTCGATAAATGTCCCAGGGCTATCGAATTCCGTTTGAATTTTTACATCCGGTCCAGTAGTTCCGGAGATTAGAGGGGCGGGGGGGGGGGGGGGCAAAAAATAGCCCCCTCCCCCAGTAAGTCGCGTTATGAAATATACCCCAGTAACTCGCGGGTTAAATCCGAGGTCATTCACTTGACCTGGAAGGTCACCCGTTGACCTGAAACCTAAAAATCGCCTACTGCTCAATTCCTCTCATGACAGGCAACATGCTGGTTCTTACTGCATTACTCTAAGTTGCTTGGTTTGGAAGTTAACAGGGTGAAAAAGCTCCCGTAGGACGAGGGTTAAATCAGTCATTTATTTCTTGGAATGTATAATATACTAAGACTTCTATACTAAAACTTCTCAGAAACTTTTCCTTTCTTTTCAGCGCAATAATAATTCGTGAAAACGGCTATCGCCTAAATAAATAATTGATTTCCTGGAATGTATAATATACTAAGACTTGTTAGTATCGTTGTATTCCAAAACTAATTAAGACTTTTCAGAAATGTTTCAGAATCTTTCCAGCGCAATAATTCTTCGTGAAAACGGCTAATGCAGAAAAATAAATAAAAATGGCAATATTTCCCTTTAACCCTATTTGCAACAGGCTCCTGGCTACCCCCATTTGTAACAAGGGGGGATTCCACCCCTTCCCCCGGAGATCTCGAGATCTACCCGTCCGATTTTCGAAAATCAAACGGCGATTGATTCCCTTCCACACGATCTACATTTCTAAAAAAAACGATTTTGTATAGGGGGAAACAGGGGGGGGGGGGCAGAAACTGCAAATTTTAGAGGTATTTGTGATCCAAGACAGCTGTCATGTTTATTAACCGATTGTAACGCAACTAATGGGGATCGATAGAGATTGAATTGGAGATTGATATATGGCGGTGACTTTTGAAAATGCAAAAATCATAGGCGTGTACTGGTCACTCAATATGGGGTGAAGTAAATGCGTAGTAAAAAAAAAATGGTGTGTTATTGTGACATTAGGCAAAACAGTTATACAACATATTTGTTGCCATAGGCGGTACCAGGTTAGTGAAAAGGGAGGTCAAATAGGAAACAAATATTAACCGCAGGCAATTTGCTACCCAGCACTATAAATACGCTACTGATCGTAGATAGTTCCTTTTTGCATATTCTACTTCATCATAGCCGTATCGAGGATCCAAACTGGGGAGGCGTAATATCTTTTGGTAGGTATATTATCCGCTATTATGATGCTAACTAGTCAACAGTGACTATTTCACTTACAACTTCAATTCACATTGCTTAACCCCCTTTTACCCTTCCTGGACTCGCCTATTATCTTATATTCGTTCGTAGAGTACCCTGTGGTGCGTGTTTCATCCGAAAACTGCAGTATGTTATGTCATTGTAGGCCCATGCATCTTAGTTTCCTTGCAATACTATGCCCCCTTTCTTCCATTCCTGAGCGCACCTCTCCAAAAAATGACGTCATTCCCTCTCCTGTCCTCATATGTGCATATATCATTATAAAATAACCGTCTATTGTGCCGTAATCGCTGGAATATCGTCATCACCATGCCAGTCACCCCCTTTTCATGTGCCTGAACACGCCCCTGCAACTCTATATGTAATAAATTATAAAAATAAAGGAAGGAGAATCTATCTTTTACATCTTGATAGCTATAAATGCCCCTTACTTCGCTCTATTAGCTTCCCGCCAAGCATTGAATACTTCCTAAAAACATCACCTTTTCAAGCCCCTGAAACCGCCTCTGCCAGGACATTTTTATGATATTTCATTAACATCAACTAATTTGCACTTGTTTCAATCACCGTAAACCGATGTAACTCCTTTATACTTCAGACAGTTAGGAAGAAACCGTGAAGATCGCATTTCCGTATTATCGCCAAATGTCGTCGCAGAACCCTCCCAAAAACGTGCCCTGGAACCGCCTATGTTCAGGTTAAGAACTCAAACTTTTGACTCCATATGTGAAAATTGATTTTGGGAAAAGTCCTAAAATTTCATGGACCTGCTCTCTGCCGTTCTGGAGATATCTGCGAAAAACATGAGGGGGCGGAATCCCCCCCCCCCCCCTGTTACAAATAGGGTTAACCCGCGCCCCGCTAGGGTCGCCTGCCGAACGCGCCCCGCTGGGGGTAAATTTTACCTTCTCGTATCTTCCAAACCAATGCCCGCAGCGGGACGCGCAAGGCAGCGATCGAAAACTCTCAATGCAATGAATATAATACACACCCGAAATTCTTAAAATAAAGTCACATGTCAGGTCACGATCAGGTCAAAGGTTAAGACTGAGGTATTTTAGTTTTTGGGCCATACTTTCCATCCAAAGCCTTAGATTGCGATTATTATCTCACAGGGTGCTCTGAAATGTATGATGCATCTCCCTCATAAGCGAAAGTGAAATTATAAGCAAAGGTCAAGGTTAGGTCACATAAGGTCACAGGTCTACGAAAGCCATGCGACACAAGTTGTATGGGTTATTTTACACGTATAATTCGACAGTAGCAGCCATTTTTACAAATTGACCACATATCAAGGTCAAGGTCAAGGGTCAAGGTCAAGGCCCTCAGGTCAAGGTCAGGTCACAATAAGGACAAAATTTGAAATAGAGTAATCTAAATACAAAAGGCATGTTTCTATACCATCTTTGTCTCAGAAATACAGGGGTGGTATTTATTTGTCTGTATCTGGTCACTAAAAGCCAAAAAACGTAACTTAAAAAAATGACGTCATGAGTTTCTTATACGTAGGGAGCCATAAAATCAGTCAAAAATAAAGATATTTCTTTGAAACTTGGTTTGAGTATCGTCCATACTTGGTTCTCTAACATATCTTCTGGTATTTGTTTAATATCTTTAAAAAAAGGATTTTGTGGAAATTTTCCCCCAAAAAATACGTTTTTAAGTTTCGGGGATCAAAAACCCGATATTTTGCAAATCTGTGATAGCTTCTTAGAAGAAAATTTAATGTCCTTTCTTTTGACGTTTTTTATTTGCAATTTGCATCAAAATTCGATTTTCTACGAATTTGCAAACATTAATAGTTTTTTTTCACCAAAAATGGCATGACATGACGTTATTAAAACGTCATTATCTTTCAAAGTACTACCTCAATGTCAGGGAAATCTTGTGATAAGACGTAAAATTGTTGCAGAATCAGGTACCGCAAGTTCAACGTCCCTATCGCTAATAGTGTTCGAGTTATTGATAAAATCCAGAAGGGGGTAAAATTTACCCCCCACCCCCACCCCAGCGGAGCGCGGGTTAAGTTACGTATGTTCCCATTATGCGCGTTCTGTTTGAAATGAGTAACATTAATTCTGAAGCAATGCTGTTGGTTCTAAAAAACACGCACTACGCATTTCTTCCGAAATCACTCCTTTTATCACCATCAGCCCTCCCGCCCCCACGGCCCACACACACACACTATTCTCTCCGTACTCACTGGGCGTAATCGACAGCCATGTCGTATAGATCGTCTGCGAGCGTCGCATTGGTGGTGACCAGCTGACTGGTGTTTCCCCCCAGCACCATCGGACAGTATGGCGTGATCACCTCACTCTGCAACAAGAAAATTCAGCGTCAGGTCAACCGATCACGATCCCCAGCTGACTGGTGTTTCCCCCCAGCACCATCGGACAGTATGACGTGATCACCTCAATCTGCAACAAGAAAATTCAGCGTCAGGTCAACCGATCACGATCCCCAGCTGACTGGTGTTTCCCCCCAGCACCATCGGACAGTATGGCGTGATCACCTCACTCTGCAACAAGAAAATTCAGCGTGACGTCAACCGATCACGATCCCCAGCTGACTGGTGTTTCCCCCCAGCACCATCGGACAGTATGGCGTGATCACCTCAATCTGCAACAAGAAAATTCAGCGTCAGGTCAACATCACGATCGACAGGCGACGTTGCAGCTTGACCTTCGACTTGAACTTCGACTTGACCTTCGTCAGATAAAGCAACCAAAAACTACACATTTCACCAGGGGCGGAACTAGAAAGTCTTCAGGGTGGGGGTTGTCTTCAATTGCAGTGGTGCCCCTACCGATACCCAAATCTGAAAACTCAACGGATTTGGTCCACTATATTTTGAGGGTGCCCCAATTTCAGCATTTTCTTTAATTGACAACGTTGAATATAGGTATTTGCAATATCAGTCGTACCCTTTCTATCATTTTAAGTGCCGCGGATGGTGCTAAATTATATTATTTGTACAGTCAAGGGCCACCCCAGACGTCTGATGAAGAATTGACCAGGAGGGAAGTCGAAGTTCGTGACGGGGGGGGGGGAGTTGGAAGCATAGGCGTACACCAGGGTGGGGGGGGGGGGCAAGCGGGGAAATTTCCCCCTGCCTCCTTTGGTCGAAAAAATGAATATTTATTTATTTCTCTTTTTTTAGAGAAAAATGGTAAAAATATGTCCTTTTAAAAATATAGTGAGCCAAATCTGGTGAGTTTTTTGTTGTTGGGGATACCTTATGCCCCCGAGCAAGAATTGCCCCCTCCTGGAGTGAATCCTGGGGACGCTACTGGTTGGAAGACGTTATTTTACGAGCAGTAAATCGTATGCATGCTATACATTAATATTGCGCCGCGAAGCGGCGGAAAATTTGAGGTTTTGAGCGGGTTGGAGAACTAATTTTTGCTATTGGAACCACCATGCAGGGTCAAAACGAGGAAATATGTCTGGAGCAAAAGGTGGTGTTTAAAGCCATGTTTCCCCCTCCCGTTAACCCTATTTGTAACGGGGGGGGGGGCGGATTCCGCCCCCTCATGTTTTTCGCAGATATCTCCAGAACGGCTGGAAGCAGACCATTTAAATTTTGGGACTTTTTATAGAATTGAACTCCGCATTTGGAGTCAAAATTTTGAGTTCTTAACCTGAACACAGGCGGTTCTAGGGCACAGTCTTGGGTGGGTTCAGAGGCGACATTTGGCGATAATACGGAAATGCGATCTTCACGGTTTCTTCCTAACTGCATCAAGTATGAAGGAGTTAGATCGGCTTACGGTGATTGCAACAAGTGCAAATTGGTTGATGTTAATGAAATATCATAAAAATTGCATGGCAGAGGCGGTTTCAGGGGCTTGAAGGGGGGGGGGGGGTTGCCAGGAACTATTCAATGCTTGGCGGGAAGCCAATAGAGCAATGTAAGGGGCATTTATAGCTATCAAGATGTAAAAGATAGCTTCCATTATTTGCATAATTTATTACATATAGAGTTTCAGGGGCGTGTTCAGGAACATGAAAAGGGGGTGACTGGCATGGTGATGACAATATGCCAGCGATAACGGCGCAATATACGTTTAGCTTATAATAATATATGCACATATGAGACCAGAAAAGGGAATAAAGTCATTTTTTGCAGAGGCGCGCTCAGGAATGGAAGAAAGGGGGTCATATTATTGCAAGGAAACTAAGAGGCATGGGCGTACAATGACATAACATACTGCAGTTTTCGGATGAAACACGCACCACAGGCTACTCTACGAACGAATTTAAGATAATAGGCGAGTCCAGGTAGGGTAAAAGGGGGGTAAGCAATGTTAATTGAAGTTGTAAGTGCAATAGTCACTGTTGACTAGTTAGTATCATAATAGTGGATAATATACTTATCAAAAGGTCTTGCGCCGCCCCAGTTTGGATCCTGGATACGCCTATGATGAAGTACAACATGCAAAAAGGAACTATCTACGATCAGTAACATATTTATAGTGCTGGGTAGCAACTTAACTGCGGTTAATACTTTTTCCCAATTGTACCCCCTTTTTCACTAACCTGGTACCGTCTATGGCAAAAAAAGAAGATTTATAACTGTTTTTTCTAATGTCTCAATCACATACCATTTCATTTATCAAAACAAAACCATAAAAAAATGGTTTTATTACGCATTTACTTTACCCCAATATTGAGTGACCTGCACACGCCTATGATTTGTGAATTTTCAAACGTCACCGTCATATATGCATTTCCAATTCCATCTCTATCGATTCATATTTGTTGTGTTAAAATCGGTCGATAAACATTGAAGCTATGTTGGATCAAAAATACCACTAAAATGTGTAGTGTTTGCCCCCTGTTGCCCCCTATCCCAAATTTATATTTGTTTATTATTTATAAATGTAGATCGTGTTGAGGGAAACCAAACACCGTTTCATTTTTGAAAATCGGACGGGTAGATCTCGAGATCTCCGGGGGGGGCGGAATCCGCCCCCCCCCCCCTTGTAACAAATAGGGGTAGCCAGGAGCCTGTTACAAATAGGGTTAAGGCCAAGATGGGGTCATGGCCCCCATATCCTCCCCCCCCCCACTCTGCGGCCGCCAGTATGTACAGTTTATAATAGACCCTTGTTTACTAGAAAAGAACACTGATTGATTTTCGCCGTATAGCGGCGCGGAAGTTTTTGCTTTATTTTGTTTTTGTCTGGATAACTGGGCCCTAAAAAATCAAAAGGTTCTATAATCTATATGTATCAGCCCAAGCGGCCCTCAGACCCTTCGAGACCGATGCGTTGTTACCTCTGGTATAAAGGCACGTTGGTGCCCCTTCATAGCTTAACCCTCGCCCTACGGGAGCTTTTTCACCTTCGCCCTAAGGGGGGGGGGGCCTGACAGGCCCCCCTGTTAACTTCCAAACCAAGCAACTTAGAGCAATGCGGTAAGAACCAGCATGTTGCGGTTGCCTGTCACGAGAGGAATATAACAGTATGGGATTTTTAGGTTTCAGGTCAACGGGTGACCTTCCAGGTCAAGTGAATGACCTCGGATTTACCACGTCCAGAACAGCGATTTTGCTCTTCAGAAAACCTAAAAATTAGAAATTGATAAATGTAAATAAAAAGCATTTTCCTAGACCAGCTTTGGCTCAGAAATACAGAAAAGGTAATTTTTTGTAAAAAAAAAAGTAAAAAAAAAATATTAAAAAAATGAAGTCATCAGTTTCTTACACTTAGTCACTCACTCAGTCAAAAAAGAAAATATGGCTTTGAAACTTGGCATGGGTATTGTCCATACTCAGTTCTCTCACATATATTCTGGTTTTTCTGACATCTTTGAAAATAAGGCATTAAAAAACATTTTTTTTTAAATTATAGGGGTCAAAAACCCAAAATTTTGCAAATCCGAGATTGCCATTTTCATTAGAATGCCATTTTGTATCTTTGGTGAATTGTGTTTGCAATTTCCTTTAAAACTCTGTTTTCCACCATTTTTAAAGTATTTATATTTTTGTCCACCAACATGTCATCAAAACATGATTATCTCCCAAACTTCTTGACGAATTTCAATTAAATGTTTACAGCATACGTATAATTGTTGTAAACTTAGCTACCAAAAAATTAATCAAGATGCACCGCACGTGTAAAAAGCTATTCAAGAAAAACCTCAGGGAAGGGGGGGGGGGCTGTCAGGCAGGGAAGGGGGGGGGGGGGGGGCGAGGGTTAACCCGCGACTTACTGGGGGGGGGGGGGGGGGCAATGTTTTGCCCCTCCCCTCCTCCCGTTATTTTGCAATAACTTCTAAACTGACACCAGTATCGTCACTACACTTGCAATACCTTCTCTCACATCAATTCTACACATGTTGGCCAAAGGAAAAAGATGAGGTTATGAAGTTGAGGTTATGATAAAAAGATGAGGTTATGATAGGTTAACCGGGAACAGCGTCAGAGTGACGTCATGTTCTTCGGTTTTTGTTGAAAAATAATGGTCTGCGGAAAACGCTGTCAAAGGTACAATTTTTGAGATAAATTAAATTATCTTAAATCAAATTACTGCCAATAAACCGGGCTATCAAACTGATATCTTGGATGTTTTTCTTGTTTTATTAATTTTTTGAGAAATCCAAAAACTTTCTTTTAACAATTTAAAAATAAAATAAAAATCCCAAAACCGGAATATGTGTGATCAAGACGTGTTCGGTGAATATGTGTACCACATTTTAAGTCGATATCTTCAAAAATGACTGACTTATGACCTTTAACTGACAAAAATCGACCACCTCTCACAGCATTACTATGCATAAACAATTAATTTCCGTTCTTGCTTTTCACTTCGATTTATATGGAACAAACAATGTTCTAAGGTCATTTTTCGAGTTCTAGATTAAACAACAAACCCATAAACATGTTTTACAACGCCTAATGACCGTAATCTGCAGTTTGACCTCGTGACATCGGATGACCTTGATCTGACCCCAGGTGATACACAGCTTAGAATGGTACTTAGAAGTGTGATACACACGAATCATACCGATTTATCGACTGCTTATGCGTTTAGTATCGCAATTTTGCGCGACAATTCCATCCATCGAGACCTTTTGACACGGTCAAACATTTTGTACTTGACCTGACCTGTGACGTCATCGGTGACTCCGAGGTCAACAATATTATGTTTCCCTCGATAAATGTCCTTGGGCTATCGAATGCCGTTTTAATTTTTACAATCGGTTTAGTAGTTCCGGAGATCCGAGGGGGGGGGGGGAAATAGCCCCCCCCCCAGTAAGTGTCGCGTTATGGAATATAACCCAGTAACTCGCGGGTTAAGGTTAAGGCATGAAAGGACATTTTTTGGCATAATTTAGCCATTTTAATTTGGCATCATTTCTCTTCTTTTTTCCCAGCGACCAATTCTTGTGATTTCATGGCGGCACCAGACCATTGTTTTCCCTCCTGGATTCAAGGAGGCACAGTGCCCCGATGTCTCCCCTTGCGCCACAGTGCCGCCTACCGTCACGATGGAACCCCTAACACACCGGCGCGGTGGTGCCCTTGGTTCAAAGAACACTGAATGATTTGCGCCGCGTAGCGGCGCGGATTTTTTTGGCTTTATTTTGTTGGTGCACCTGGTGCCCCTGCGCGGTGGTGCCCCCATGGCCCAAGGGTCGGTCATGACCCCGTGACCCTCCACCCCGTGGATCCTCCACTGCATTTCACAAATATCAGACAATATTTGTGTTTTAAACAAAATCAAGCAATGGTGAATGGCAACATTTTTATTGTAATTTGTATTTTTATTTTAATTGATTTTCTATTATTTTTTTTCAGAAAAAAAGGAAAATTTTGAAAATTCAAGATTTCAATTTTAAAGAGAATGCCATTGTGTATCTTTGGTAAATTGCGTTTGTAATTTCCTTTAAAACTCTGTTTTCTACTGTTTTCAAATATTTATCGTTTTTCCACCAACATGACATCAAAACATGATTATCTCCCAAACTACTTCATCAATTTCAATTAAATTTGTACAGTTTTCCATTGGAAAAACACGTTATTTCGCAAACGTTTGTGCTGTTTGGAACGTCGGTGGGTGATAGAGAATCGGAGACCACAATCGGCATTGACAATTTACCAGTGTAAAAGTTAAAAGTGAGTGCAAAACGGGTGCAGTGCACCAGTGCTAGAGGGTGCAAAGACGGTGTCCTTTGGCGACACCGCCATGATTCTGGTGGAGTATGATTGGTGTTGAAGGGGTGTTCCGCTGGATCTGCGGTGTCATTGGGGTGTGATCGGGGTGTAGAAAGTGATTTGTTTAATGTTAAGACGGAATCATCCGGAGATAGTTTGGGTGTCAAGGGAGTGTACGAGTAGTGTGCAAATTTACACCGGTAGTATTTACACCAGTGCTAACCCGTCCGCTCCGCTGGACGATTGTATACACTATGCAGGTCAAGTGGTGGTTACTACCCGTGGCACACCCGTCGTACCTAATTACCTATTACCCGTCAAGGGATCACCGCCCCACCAACTCCGGTGCGACGGTGACTTAGTTCCCATCTCCCACATATGTCCTATGCGTAGCTAGCTGGCATCTCCGAGATGGAGGTATCCGCACCAATTCAGCACGTGAATTAACTGGGACTTTAAACTGAATAAACTGAGCGGATAGACAGACACAAGGCTATAGAACAACAGGATTTATCGTTCCTACGTCGGCATTTCCTCACTAGATTCTAGGTTTTATACAACATGATTTTAGTTTACTTGCTGTGCATCAAAATGCATCAATTATATTCCTACAAAAACAGACAAATGCTGGCGTACTAAATTAAAAGAGTCAAACAATACAAAACAAAATTTCCATTTGATTTGAATTGTTGCAAAATAATGAGGCAGACATTGAATATTTCGAACATTATAGTTCATACCAAGAAATCAACCATGTTTGCCCGATGTTGAATTAGTTGAGTCGCGGTGATTGCCATGGTAACAAAAGCCTGCATGGCACCTCCGCTTCCGCGGGTGCGCTGATTGGCGGTATTGACGCACCGTCAATAAAGGCGACATCTGACGCTTATTACCGTCAGATAAGCTGAAAATGACCCCTATTGGAAGGCGTGCATGGTTCCATAAAACAATTTCCTGGGCAAAAATTGTACTCCATTTTGCCAAAGTGACCCGAGATATGAATAGACAAGGCCTTTGGCATCACAGTTATCTATCATCTGCTAAACGAAGTATTTTAGAAATGCTTGAAATTGAAACCCGAATACCACCTATTTTCCCGTAGCCCAACATGCTAAAGCCGGCTCGCGGTAGAATTGGTGACGTTACGGCTTAACTGTTGCCAGGCAAATTGACTGGGGCTGGACAGACCGACGCCTATTACCGAGCGGGCGGGAAACGCCCGTGAGATTTCTCGTCAACTTACTAGACAAATTTACATTTGACCCGGCCTGACCCGGTCATACAGACGCTTTTCGAAAGCTAATAATTTTGCAACCACTGCTCCGATTCAGATCGGGTTTTCACCATTGGATAGGACCATCAAATCAATTTTGATTTTGTTATGGTACGTTCTGATAGGGGTGGTACTACAGCGCGTGACACCCGCAGACGTCGAAATGAACACAAATAATTCTTTATTTTAAAAAAAATGGCTTGATTTATCTAATCATTCGTTTTTACACGCTGAAGCATGCAGCGCTCAGGACGTACTCTCTTTTGGCGGATTCGAGAAAGGAGATCATGTACAGTTTAATAAAACTTTTATGCTGGCATGCATGTCTGGCAATTTTTATGGGAGACTAAAAGGACTATGTGTTACTACCACGTGTGCTCCCGCACCGTTTCATATTGCAAACCTGTTTTAGCTTTACCAGTGCGCGCCTTCTCGGTTATCGCCCAAAAAGGCGTTGTACTGGTCAAATATAGTAATATAGACTCTCACCTGAGCGTATCGGAGGCGTTTCTGGGGTGCATTTTTGGAGTAATAAGTGAGAAAGGGTGCATTTGGGTTCTAAGGTGGTGGTAAAAGTGGTATCGTTTTAAGGCACTCTCCGTTTACTCCAAAAAAGGTGTCATTTTAGTTTTTAGTTTTAGTTACATTTGAGTTTTAACCGTCTTAGCGGTTAGAGTGTAATGGAGTGTAACGGATCAACGTCCGGTGAACGATTTCCGGCGGAAAAGCCGAATGATGAAAATGACCAAACACATCGTACGAATGTCCATTGTACGGTGGTCGATGCTCTTAAGATGTGACGGAGTAGTTGACGGAATGTATTCATTTAATGAAATCCACTGGCGATGGACAAATAAATGCGGTAAGTCTGCTTCAACATTGGGTAAAATAAATTGGATAACAAAATGGTGAATTAATCTTTATTAAACACATTCTGAAAAAAGATGAAAACAAATACTTATAACATGATGCACATGATGCACATGCACATGCACTTATAGCATGATATAACAAAGGTATCGATACGGGTCAAATCATCCATGCAAAGCGAACTTCACTGTGACACTGAATTTATTGTGAAACTGATGAATAATAGGGTCCACATCCGGCAGAGTAACGCAGACAAACATGTCATTACTCAAATGCCACGACGTTTGCCGGAATTTCGAGAAATACAACTGGATCTGAGTGTTCTGATTTGCTTGTCTGGACATATTCAAATTGATATGAGCGGTCTGGTTCCAGTGAGATCGATATTTGCAGTCAAATGGGATATGAATTTCTACCGGGACAACAGCCTTAAGTGTCTTACGATTAGTTATACGAGACATATGGGTCTCGTATTTTAGGAAGGTACAATTTTGCATGAAGTGTTAACTCGGCAGATGTTTTATTTGTTAAGTGCCCAGATATATGTGCGTGATAGGTACTAAATCTTATATAATATCGAGATGCTCATAAAGATGCCTTTCATTACCCATCGTTTGGATTTCTGTTTCTCTTTGGAGAGACAGATTCGGTTGATTATCGCCTCGAAGACGTCCTGGAAGGCTTCGTTTTGGATGAGCTCCGAGCTGGGAAACTGAGAGCTGGAGAGTTCTGTCCAGTACTTGGTCTCGTCGCAGGCCGGCAGACAATTGTCCCAGAAGTGAGCCGACAGGTCAAAATCCCTCGACAGGCGATCTGTCGGCGGCACAAACAGAAATCAAACTCCAAAGCAAAGCTAGTCACTTATGTGTAACTTGTGTCGGAGCTGGCAAATGGCGGTACGTATGTCTAATTTGTGTCGGAAGCTGGCAAATGGCGGTACGTATGTCTAATTTGTGTCGGAAGCTGTGAAATAGCGGTACGTATGTCTAATTGCTGTCGGAAGTTGGCAAATTCCAACACCAAAAAAGGCAAAAAGCAAAAAAAGAAAAGTACGCGTCATTGGTACGTGGTTATCGAACGAGGAACCCCGCGGCGTACCGGTGCTCGGCGCCACATTTACCGTGCCGAGGGGGGGGGGGGGGGGGGGGGGAGGAGGGTTCGATGCTCCCTAGACCTCGGCTCTTATGAGATGTAGAAAAAAAAACGAAAATACTTTTTGGAAGCTAGTCAAAAATCATTTTCAAACTAGTTTGGTCTTTTTTTTGGCTCAGATCAATATTGAGGTCCTCAGAGGTGGTCAAAGGTCAGCTTTTTCAGTTGTAGGACACTTTGCTCCAGAAACCCCCAACTATCTCAGGAACTATGCTAGCTAGAAACAAACGGAAAAACAATCTAAAGCTCTTGAAAATTGAATTGCCCTCGTGTCCTGACATGTTAGCTCAGATTAATAGTTTCGGCTCCAGAGGTCTTCAAAGGTCAAAAAGACAATTTATGTATTTTAAAAAAAAAAGATTCCGCAAATAAATTTTTACCTAATAAAGATAACGCAATAATTTTGTTCCTATCGTGTTTTTGTCGTCAAGGTGTTTCGAATCATATTCTTGTTGACCAGGTTAAGTCAACAGATAAATTTGACCTTACGTCAAGGTCAAGTGGTGACCCAAGTAGGTCATTTTGAATATTGGGAGACGTGTCTCGATGAGCCAAACAAATTGGTATCGGTTTCACGTCTCTATCTTCATGCTGTCGAGAGTTATTGATATACAAGTGTTGGTGACCTCGGATGACCTCAGCCGACCCTGTAGGGCCACTGAACAAAACCTGCACCTGTATCAACAAGAATAGCATATGATAACATGATCCAGAAGGAATTGGACTGGTATCATGCATATCCTCGGAATAAGAAGCATTTTAATATTTTCCCATTGACTTATAACGGGAGGTCACCAAATTGACCCGACCTTAGGTTTAGGTCACCGATATAAACAAATCCGAGATTAAAGAATTGTAGGTCCTAATAACCTTATGAAATCCTGTAAGTTTGATACCGATCGGTCAAAATCTGTGGCTGTGGTACGACCGCAAACTTTTTTTGGAGGTGGGGTCACGTGACTTGGCCTGACTGATGACTCGAGGTCAATAATTTTACACAATGTGGGTAATTGATGCCTAAGCAGCTGCGCGAAAAACGACGGCGATGCGCGCTGCCGTTTTCCCGCTATCCTTGAAAAACCTTAGGGGGTGGCGTCTAAACGCACCCCCGCCCTCGGCACGGCTCGGGTTAAGAGGATTGCGGCTATCGTATCTTTGTTCGCTGTTCACATTCATAGCTGTTTACATAGAAACCTCTGTTGAGCCATTAATGATCTATGCCAGAAATATGTACATACCAGGAAATGTTCATACTAAAACAACGTAAGCAAGGATCGAAAAATGTATTTGAAGACATGCAGATAACGAGGAAGAGTAGTGTAACATCGGCGATAAAAGCTGCATGGGTGTGGGGCTCCAGACTACTTCCTCACTGAATCAATACAGAAAATATTTGATATACTGACTAGTGACTATGTTAACTAATTTTCCTGTGAAGTCCATCCATTGGCAAGCAGTGTCTTTTTTTTGTCGAAAGTGTCTACCCAAACAAAGTGAAGCATAATCGACTGATGGCTGACCCTGGCATGACGTCACCACTGGCGACAGGTGCCCACTCCCAGTGTACTCACGGAGAAAGTCGCGGAGGCAGGGCATGTCTTTCTCATGACATACCTCGCCATCCCCTGAAATGGCAAAACTCAGATTAACAACCTCGGTTTCGACACGCCTTCCAATGCCATTTTACTCAATACTGAAACAACCGTGAATGTGTCTCAACTAATGACGCGTGAACAGTGGAAACTGTTCACCTACGTTTAACCTGCATTAAATGCAATATTGGCAGGCAACGTAGGTTTCACTCTCATAAAATAAGGTTTCACGAAATTCGTTAAGAATCAAGGTCTTGCGTTGGTAATAAGGAAGTTTGCCTAGGCCGAGCAACATTACCGGATGACTCCTCGTCCGCAGGAGGCAATCTGCCCACAAAATATATTTGATGTTGTATTTAGTATCAGAGCTCGTCGACAAAACCAAATCGGCTCAGGGAACACTTCTGTCTGAAGTCTGCACAGCTGATCAGATCTGACATAAGAGTCCTCTCCAAACCTAAATTTTATCTTAATGAATATCATACCAGTAAGGCGCCGTAGTTGGCGATGAACGAGCGAGCGCGAAGGAAATGTATGGGGGATTTCAACGTGATCGGGCAAGTAGTTTCTGAGATACAAAAAAAAAATGGTGAGCACGTGCAGAAGCACCCACATTTGACTCGTGAGGAAGTGGGGGCTGAGAGGTCCCTAACCACACACTAAATTGGAACACAATCGGCTCAGCCGTTCCTGTGATATATAATAGGGGTGTGCACGTGTGCACGTGCAGAGGCACCCCACCCCTGACTTGTGGAAAATTGGCGGCTGAGGGGTCCCTAACCACACACCAAATTTGCACACAATCGGCTCAGCCGTTGCAGAGTTTATTCGAGAAAACCTTTTCAACACCCTTCACGCGCCACGCGCCACGCGCGGTGGTAGGCACCCACATGAGTCTGGACTGGTCTCAAACAGAGTAAGGTGGATGGGGCTTCTCAGCAAAGAAGTCAGCTTGTCAATCGGACGCGCGGTTGCAGAGATATGCATTTCTCAAAAGCGTCGCCACGGGTCGGGCCGGGCCGGGCAGCTCATAATCAGATTTTTCCCATATACCACGACAGGATGAGCGAGCGCTTCGCGCTCGCTAGTAATTAAGAAATAGGGACTTATAGGTCTCATATACCCTTCAATTAGAAAGGGCCGCTATATTATATTGGACACAGTATTTAGCGAGTTTCCAAGGGTAATTCGATAAGCATTACCCTCGGAAACACTCTTTGATATGAATACCAAGCAATTTGATATAAAAGGAACCATGTATGAATGCATATAATACTATGATTTTTTCTTACTTTTCATCTTTTCTATCTCTTTTCTACTATTTTCAATAAATGGTTTAATTATTGGCAAATATATTTTATGTCAATTTAATGAACTGAATATTTTATTGCTACCATTTCGAGTTTCTCACCTGGCATGTAATAGGCGACGCAGCCACACTCCTTATGCAGTTCCTCCGCTTCATGGCTAATAAGACAATTTGCCAACGTATATATAGGAGTATCACTGAACTTGAGCGTCACCTCATGTTCTTTGTAGCAATTCCTTTCCTCGGGTGTAAACTTGTTTATTGCTCGCTCTGGGAATGACAAGGTAAAACAGTCGGTATATATCACCTGTGAGCCGTGTAACTAGCCGTAGTCGGCCAGTTCACATTTAGCCCTTTTTTAGAATTAAAGTGAACTGAAACTTGAAATGAGTGCTGCTTTTAGGTACCCATAGCATATTTCATTTATAAGGTATCGAATTATTCTTCCCTTTGTTTTATTTCATAATGTTTTTTTTTTACATACTACCGATATATATGCAAAAGTAAAACAAGTACTTCTAAATACATAAAAATGTACCGCAAAATTAACTTCTAAACATGCATCAGTGATCATCCTGGAGACAAATTGTCTCGGGTAAATTGTCCTACACGGAGTACAAAAAATACACATACCGGGAGTCACGGTTCTCAGTTTGGGAATACAAGAACGCTTTTGGTGTAAACTAATTCTCATAAGCAGTGTATTTTATTTTCATGACACCATCCTTCGGTGTGCATTTACTCTGGTAAGGGTCATCCGATGGAGAGTCATTTGACCCCAAATTTCTTGACTCCCATGTTTGGAGTCGCTTATATATCTCAATCCGAGTCAGAATAAAATGAGTCCTGTAGGAGTCACTTGATTCCAACATGCCGAGTCATTAACCCTCGCCCGGGAAGGGGGAGGTGGATGCCACACCCCCTCGGTTTTTCTGGAATAACTCGCGTAGTTTCCAACCGATTACGATCGAACTTTCAGTACCTTACTTTTGACAAATTGGACACATACTCTGTAAATTTTGAATTTATAACCCACATGACCCGTGACCTATGACCTGTTTCCCAAGGTCATGTCAGGCGCAACAGACGTCCCGTAGTATCGATGCTTGTAACTTGTGCAGTTTCCGAGTGTTTGTTGTTCGGGAGCATATGCACAGGTGTTTCCAGGTGACAGTTGTGGTTTCCACTGAGATTGTGACCTCGATTGACCTTTTCAGAGGTCAACTGAGGTCATTGACCTCCATGATCTCAGATGACTTTGTTGGGCTTCTGGCGGTTTCTGGGACATTTTGTGACATTGATTTTAAATTTGCGATCCATTTAACATAATTATATGTTCCACTGGGGTCATGCGCTTCTGCAGGGCGTGGTCTGGACAGCAGCTACTAATGCATACTAATCAGGCAGAATTCGTCCCCCAATGGAATGCAAGGTCCCTTATATCCCATTGGGGGAAATTCAAACATTATATCTTAAATAATAATCCGTTTGTAGCCGCCGTTCAGGAAACTCATTTTATTGACGCCGACTTTAACAACTATACTTTTAAAATTTCGGGCTATAGTCTGTATACAAATAACGTAAATGCATCACCGCGCCGAGGCGGCTAAGCTTTTCTTATTTCAAACCAACTTTAGCATCACCAAATTGACCTTCAACAACCCTAGACGCAGTCGGCGTCAATATTAAAATCGCTCAGCTAGAACTCACTCTAATCTCTATATATTTTCGTCCCACTGAGGACATAGACATAGATCCTTTTGCTCAGCTTATTACAAATATTAACACCCCATGTCTGATTATGGGCGATTTCAACGCGCATAGTCAGGCTTGGGGATGCCGCTTTAATTCCCGTGGAGGCCAAATTATGCTGGACCTACTGGACCGGCATAATTTGGTCTTCCTTAACGATCAATCACCCACACACATACACCACTCAGGAGGCGAGGTGACTTACAGCGCCATTGATCTCGCCTTCGTCACACCACGCATCGCGACACTTTTTACATTTAACGCACAATCTGACCCTCTATTTAGCGATCATTTCCCAATTCACTTAGAACTACAAGTCCCTTCAGGACAGACACATTTTTACTCCCTGCCTAGATGGAACCTTCGCAAAGCAGACTGGTCCTCCTTTCAAAAACACATGGACACAAATCACCCCGCAAACTCCCAGACCGACATTAACACATTTTTAAACACTATTCTCGCATCAGCTCACCAACACATCCCACACACACACGCACACACACACAACACCCGAGGCAGCGTACTGACCCGTGGTGGAACACAGAATGTCAGAGAGCTGTGGCCCTCCGGAAAAGAGCATTTCGGAAATTGCAAGCGTGTATAACTGCAGGAAACGAACACGAAGTACGGAGGACCCACTCTAAAACAATCATTGACAAAGTAAAAAAAGAATCTTGGCAGGAATTCTCATCTACCTTTACCTACCTTTCAAAAACTTGGAGTTAATTAGATCATTTTCAAATAAAAGATCACCGGCATACAAAATCCCACAATTACAAATACACAACACATCTTACACGCTTCCCCTAGAGGTGGCAACACAATTTGCACAACACTACGCTAACATATTATCAACACAATAATGTACACCAACTTTTACTAACCAACTTAACGATAAATGTAAATTTCTTAGCTTTGACTCTAACAACGTAGAAATCTATAACTCTCTCTTCACCAACTCAGAACTAACATATGCTATTAGTAAATGCGGTAAAACTTCTGTAGGATCAGATCAAATTGACTACTCCTTCTTTAAAAACTGAACTGAGGCTGGTCTCACTAACTTACTAACAGCCTCCAACACCATGTGGTTTGAAGGCACTTCCCCTGAATCTTGGCATAGTAGTATGCTAATTCCTATACTAAAACCTCGCAAACCTAAATCTTCTCCCGCTAGCTATCGCCCCATTTCTCTAACTAGTTGCGCATGTAAACTATTCGAACGCATGGTTAATGGACGTATCAGAACTTATATTGAATCGAATAATTTACTCTCCCCACACCAAAGTGGTTTTCGACCTGGTCAATCCACTGCGGACAATTTAGTCGGTCTTGTTGACTCTGTCCAGCGCGGCTTTCGAGGAAGAGAGGTCACGGTTGCCCTCTTCCTTGATTTGAGAGCTGCGTTTGACAGAGTCAATAAGACTGCACTTTTAGTAAAAGTTCATAAGGCCGGAACCCGAGGTCGACTCGCCAAATTTATAATACACTTTTTAGGCAATAGAACTTTTAATGTAAGGTGCGGCAACACATATTCTCCAAATCAAAATCAGGACCACGGAGTCCCACAGGGATCGGTCCTCTCCCCAACCCTATTTTTAATTATGATTAACGACATTTTCAGTAATATTAATAAGATTGACAAAGGTCTCCAATTTTCAATGTTGGCTGATGACCTGGCAGTGTGGTTCTCGCACTCCAGTGTAGATCAAGCCAGCAAAATTTTACAACTAGTACTCATTGATATCAAGGTATGGTGCGACCAATGGGGTCTGGAAATTTCTCCAAGCAAATCGGCATCCTTAATTTTTTCGAAAAAACCTGCATATGTGGAACCCTACATTTCATTAAAATATAACAATCAAATGATCCCTTTCGTCAAATCATTCAAGTATCTGGGAATAACGTTAGACACGCGTCTCTCGTTCATCCCACACTTCAATTATTTAGTGCAGAGATGTACGCGACGAATTAATATTATGAAGTCATTGGCTGGTCGAGAGTGGGGCGCAGACCGCGCCACTCTCCTCCAGCTATATACTTCACTGATACGCCCAATCTTGGACTATAATGCATTCTTATTTGATGATATGTAAAAAAATGCAAACTGTCCAGACACTGCCTTGCGGATTGTGACTGGGGCCTGTCGCACCACCAACACCACAAAGTTACACATCGACACAAACATTCCCACACTCTGCCGCCGACGCCAGCACACATTACTCAGATTCTACGCCAGAGCAAGTTCACACCCCACACGCCCAACATTTCACAACTTAAATCACCCCGCACCCACAAGACGAAAAACACTACTACAAAAACGACACTCACTCATCAGTCACAGAATCAGACAAACACTCACACTATTCAACATTCCACACATCAACACAATGCCAACGCCACCACTCACACCTCACTGGCTCGACACAACACCAGACACACACCGCCTCTTCACACACAACAAAAACACAGTCACGGCGGCAGAGACACACGCACTCTTCCACGAACACAAAGCACAACACAACACATACACATACATATACACATACGGCTCACGGCGCGACGGCCGAACCGGTGGCGCATATTACACAAACACAGCAAACAGTAATTTCCGACTACCAGACATAAATAGCATACATACAGCGGAACTATCAGCGATTTTGTTAGCACTAATATATATTAGAAGAGAAAAACTGAAAGAAGTAATCATTTGCACAGACTCGTCCGCCTCGCTATCAGCCATTTCATCCATTAGGGATTTTATGAATCCGTTGGTATTCAAAATTAGACAGCTAATAAAGTATTTGAAAAACAAAAACAACAGCATTAAGTTCCTCTGGATCCCGGGACACGCCGGTATCCCGGGAAACGAGGAAGCCGACAGATTAGCAAAATTGAGCCTGGAGTTACCAACCATCGGAAACGATTTATCAAGTCCAATATCAGATGTTTTAAATTATATAAATTCACAACTTAACATATTGCGCCAGCGTGAGTGGGACGCTCCTCCGCATTTCCACCTACATCCAATCAAACCAAAAACACAACATTTTATATCCAGTCATCAGAATTGTCGAGAAAAAGAAATAGTACTAGCACGCCTCCGCCTCGGTCACGCAAAAATTACTCATTATTATATTATGGAAAACCTTCCGCCGCCAAATTGCCAACACTGCCCAGGTTATCCACGTTATACTATTACACATCTGTTGATTACCTGCCCAGTGCACGACGCAAAACGCCAGAAAATAATCGAATACACGCAACGGAATCGAATTACATTAAACTTACAGACGCTGTTGGGTGATAGTTATCCAGAATTGATTGGTCTCCTATTTGATTTCCTTTACCAAACACGATTATTTAATAAAATGTAACAGGGTTTTTTTGCCTAGCGCAATTTTGGCTTTCTGCGCAGGTTTTTCTCCATTGCGATAGACGCTGTTTTTTTTTATTAGTTAGGAATTTTCTCCCAGCAAATACACCCCACAACCAGGTCTCGCCGGGGCGCCGGAGCCAGGGGACTGGCAACAGCCTCCCGTTGCCGCAATGATGGCGCCTCGGCTCATCAACACTGACATCTTTCGCAAGTGTATGTTCAAATGTGTGTGTGTCTGTGTGTGTATGGAATAAAAAGTGTATGTATGTGTCTCGTGCTTTATTTAATTTTGACCTTGAACGAAATACTTAACGTAAGATAGATATTATATTTTCATTGAACAATAAACTAACGTAAAATAGTCACCCTATTCCCTAGCTTGCCCGGGTTCACATAAACCGGTTAACGTAATTCTTTTCCTGGCAAATTACCAGATGTCACTCCCCACCCGGAAAATGGCTATAGGCCGGTCCGGGAAAAACAATGGTACGAGGTTGTGTATACTCGATGCGACGTCGCGATTACTCGTTTATTTACTGCGGTACGAGGTTGGTGTACTCCGAAGTTGTTAACTCGGTTGTGTACTCGGTATACGAGGTTCTGTTATACTCGGTACGAGGTTCTGTTATACTCGGTGCTGTTCTGGTCTGGGCCTCGCCTGCCACCCCGTACCGGTTCGAACCGGTCCGGCGTGACCGGGTACCGGGTCGCCCCGGCCGGTCACGTGATGTATGCTTACCTGTGATTGGTCGGTGGCTATGTGGTGAGGGGATGTGCGGTGTTGACCGGTGAGGAGAGTCAGTTTGTTTGGGGCCGCGTCGGCAATACAGTGTCCTGTGCTCAGCCGGTTTGTGAACTCGACATGGCGCAGCCGGCATCTACTGACCTACCATTGTGACTACGTCACAGGCACCCGGCTAGTCGCATCTGCATCTGCATTGCATCTGCATCTGCATTACCTGCGTTCCAGCTCCAAAATGGACAGCGACTCGGCCGACCAGGACAAGAACGGCTTGGCGCCGCCTTGGCTCGCTCAGCTACAGCTACAGCTACAACAGCAGCTCCAGCAGCAGCATGAACATCACCAGCGAGAAATGGAACTCCTCCGCAAAGAGCTACAAGAGCACCGTCTGCCAGCTCCGACTTCCGATGAGAAACCGACGCCTGCAGCGATGGAGCCCGGAACTCTCGCTGGGTCAACGAAGCCTGCATACAGCGACGCGGAGCCCGTGACTTCGGCTGCTGAAGCGCACACTGCAGAGATCTGCAGAACTTCCCCGGCACTCGGAGAAATCAGCATTCCGACTTCACATGGATCGGCGCCGGCATCGTCTACCGCTGCCGGTCCTGCCACACCTTCAGCACTTGCACGACTTCAATCGGACAACACGGCCAGGCGTCCGCCAGCAGCACCCCCGGTGAAGTTGTCATCTTCTGCCACTCTACGTGAGTTTCGCCTCTTGAGATCGCCCTGGAACGATTACTACCGTCTCGGCAACATCTACACACTCAGCCAGGCGGACCAGCTCGCCTACCTGCGAATGTACTTCACTGAGGACATGCGTGCTGCCAGCTTGCACGCCGTCGTCATCTGTCCGCACTCAGACAACGTCGATTCTTCACTGGACAAGATAGAGCGATATCTTCGTCTTCAGCACAACGTTCCCATCGACCACGTCAAGTTTGAAGAACGTCGACAGGAGGAAGACGAATCCTTCGACTCGTTCCTGATCGCGATCAAGTAGATGGCAGCTGATGCCGAGCTGTGCCCTTCCTGCCTCGACCAGCGAGTCACCACGCGGATCATGTCGGGGACTCGTGACAAAGAGACCCGCCGAAAGCTACTGGCGCTTCGGCCGTTCCCGACACTGGTACACGCCATCGACATTCGTCGATCCGAGGAGGCGTCACAGGCAAACAACGAGATACTCCAAGATATCAGCCAGGGTCACCACAACGTCTTCCATATATCACGTCAGGACCAGCGGAGCCTATCACGAGGCCAGCCATGTGACAGCTGCGGTCGCACCGGCCATCCCAGGAAGGCCTGCCCTGCTGCAGGCCAGACCTGCTACTCCTGTGGCATCAAGGGCCACCTGGCGACAGTATGCCGCAAACGACAACCATCTCAGCAACCATCAGAAACTCAGCGGTCCCGCAGCCGACATCGGTACCCGTACTACCAGGTCTCTGTGCCACAGGTCGTCATCGTGGCAGTCTGGACAGTCACCACCAGGCTCCGAAGATTGACGTCCAACTCAACCACACCTCCGGGTCCCTCCTTGACACCGTTGACGCCACGCCCGACTCCGGCGCCAAGATCACGGTGATGAGCGCGGAGACAGCACGCCGGCTCGGAGTACGCAGGGAGGATTTGTCGCCACCACCGAGCATCGAGATCTCCGCTGCCAATGGTCAGGCTATGCACTGCATCGGCACCTTCAAGGTCACCATTAGCCTTCAGGGCAGAGCTACTGAGGACACCGTGTACGTCGTCACAGAGTCCCGTGGGATGCTCCTGGCTTGGTACACGGCTAAGAAGCTGGATATACTCCCAGCCCACTACCCCCAGCCTGATACGACGCAGCCGCCCGCCAATAAGCGAGTCATGGCGAACAGCGCGTCCAGGACAGACGGTGTGTCTTCATTCCACTCAACGACTGACGTCCTACAGCAAAGGAAACTCCGCCAAGGACTCCTCCGAGACTACAGCGATGTCTTCACGTCAGACAACAAAGGCTCACTCCAGCCGATGGCGGGCTCGCCCATGGTCATCCACGTCGCTGAGGACGCCACGCCATTTGCGGTCCGCACGGCACGCCAAGTTCCCTAAGCCTGCAGGGACGAGGTCAAGGCACAGCTCGACGAGATGGTGCGACAGGGCATCATCGCACCGCTTGGTGCGGAACCTGCGGACTGGTGTCACCCTCTCGTACTTGTGGCCAAGGCCTCGGGTGTCCGCATCTGCATCGACCTCACCAAGCTGAACAAGTTCGTCAAGCGGCCGCTCCACCCACTCATCACTCCTCCAGCAGCAGTCTCGCACGTTCCTACTGGGGCCAAGTACTTCTCAACCCTGGACGCGGAATCTGGATACTGGCAACTACCTCTGCACCTCGACAGCCAGCACTTGATGACCTTCATGACACCTTGGGGCCGCTTCAAGTTTCTGCGGGCTCACATGGACCTGGTCTCAACGGGAGACGAGTACTGCCGGCGAAGGGACCTCGCACTGCAGGGGCTGGACAACTTCGTCAAGGTCGTCGACGACATCCTGGTGTACAACGAAACCCTGGAGGAGCATGAACGTCATCTCCGAACTCTTCTCGACCGCTGTCGTGAGCACGACATCACTCTCAACGAGAAGTTCCACTGCGCTGCAAGGGAAGTGTCCTACTGTGGGATCAACGTCTCCTCTGCCGGGAAGCAAGTTCACCAAGAGAAGGTGGCCGCCATCACTGAGTTCCCGCCACCCACAAACCCCACGGAGCTGATATCCTTCATGGGCCTCTTCCAGCAGCTCGGCGACTTCTCCACAGACATCTCATCTGCCGCCGACTCTCTGCGTGGTCTCCTGAAGCCCAGCAACAGCTTCAGCTGGACTCCAGATCATCAAGCCGCCTTCGATGCCGTCAAAGTCGCGTTGTCATCACCGCCCGTGGTGGCAAACTTCGATCCGTCCCTGCCAACGATGCTGCAGACCGACGCTGCCAGACTGAAGGGCCTGTGATATGCTCTACTGCAGCGACATGGAGATCGCTGCCGCCTGGTACAGTGCGGATCCAGGTTCCTCTCCGACACGGAGTCGCGGTACGCGATGGTGGAGCTGGAACTCCTCGCAGTCGTCTGGGCACTGAAGAAGTGTCGCAGCTTCCTGCAAGGACTACCACACTTCGACGTCCTCGTGGATCATCGTCCACTCCTGCCAATATTGAACGAGCTTACCTTGGACGCCATCGAAAGCGTACGTCTGCAAAGACTGAAAGAGAAGACATCCCTCTTCAACTTCACCATCAAATGGATAAGAGGGAAAGAACACGTGGTCCCAGATGCGCTTTCCCGTGCCCCTGTCAGCGATCCGAACGCCGAAGATGATCAGCTGGTCCAGGCTGTAGAGTGCCACGTCCAACAAGTGTCACTCATCACCATCCAGGAGATCGCCGCTCGACAGGACGATCTACACCTGCCAGACCCGCGTCTGGAGGGACTCCGCGAAGTTGCCGGGTCCGACAGCGACTATCAACTTCTACTGAAGGCGGTCACCGATGGCTTCCCATCTCCAAGGAGCTGCTTCCTCACCCTCTCCTTCCTTTCTGTAGTGTTCACCACGAGCTATCTGCGCACAACGGCCTGATCCTCAAGGGGTATCGCATCGTGATCCCCACAGCGTCACGGAGGGTCGCTCTCGACGCCCTTCACGACTCTCATCAAGGAATAGACAGAACCAAAGGCCGAGCTCGTCAAACCGTTTGGTGGCCAGCAATCAACAGCGACATCACCAACACCGTCAGTTCCTGCAACGCCTGCCAGGAGCGCCCAGCCAGCCTGCCACGAGAGCCGATGGCGGGTGAATCACCGCCATCTCGGATCTTCGAGGATATGTCGTCCGACATATTCACCCTCGCCAGAAGGGACTTCCTAGTCTGCGTGGACATACTTTTCAACTGGCCAGTGATCTTCCAGTTCCCGCGCGGAGACACCACCAGTCGACGGGTCATCCAGTCTCTCCGAGAAGAGTTCGTCACGCTCGGTGCCCCAGTGCGGCTACGGACAGATGGAGGTCCTCAGTACATAAGCCGAGAAATCGCCGTCTTCCTCAAGCGTTGGGGGTGGCAAACGTCTTCTCCACAGCGTGCTACGCCCAGTCTAACGGACACGCTGAAACAGTTGTGAAGACGGTTAAACACCTCGCCAAGACCACCAACAACAGCTCCATTGACAACGAGCGGCTACACCGCGGGCTTCTCGAGCTACAAAACACACCTGGCGCCAACGGCCACTCCCCGGCTCAGATCGTCTTCGGCCATCCGATCCGTTCGTGGGTTCCAGCCCACCGGAACGCCTTCGCCTCCGAGTGGCAACAACGATCCGACGAATACGATGCCAAGGCTGCTCGGGACCGCCTACAGAGGGAGCAGCACTACAACGCCTCTGCATACACGGTGACACCGCTCAAGATCGGAGCTGACATCCGACTTCAAGACCCGGTCAGCAAGCGGTGGGACAAGGTGGGCGTCATCGTCGGCGTCGGATACAAGCGGGACTACTACGTCAAGCTGCCCAGCGGGCGGGTCCTGTGGAGGAACAGGCGCTTCCTCCGGCCCGCACACACGCCATCTACAACTGACGGGTCATCGTCGGCTGAGGACGACAAGTCTTCACATTCGGCCGACGCCGCCCCACAACGACGCATACGGTTCCAGCTGCCCTCTTCGATCCTGAGGCGCAGCACACGGCAGCGGCGTCTTCCAGGCAGGCTCGGCTGCCAAAACTAGAACTTCCTGCGGAAGTTCCGTGGGGGAGGGAGATGTTCTGGTCTGGGCCTCGCCTGCCACCCCGTACCGGTTCGAACCGGTCCGGCGTGACCGGGCACCGGGTCGCCCCGGCCGGTCACGCGATGTATGCTTACCTGTGATTGGTCGGTGGCTATGTGGTGAGGGGATGTGCGGTGTTGACCGGTGAGGAGAGTCAGTTTGGTTGCGGCCCGTGTCGGCAATACAGTGTCCTGTGCTCAGCCGGTTTGTGAACTCGACAGGTGCGAGGTTCCGTCTATAGGTATACGAGGTTATGTACTCGGTATACTAGATTCTGTACTCGGTATACGAGGTTATGTACTCGGTATACTAGGTTCTGTACTCGGTATACGAGGTTATGTTATACTCGGTACGAGGTTCTGTCCAGGTACATGAGGTTATGTACTCGGTATACTAGGTTCTGTACTCGGTATACGAGGTTCTGTTATACTCGGTACGAGGTTCTGTCTAGGTACACGAGGTTATGTACTCGGTATACTAGGTTCTGTACTCGGTATACGAGGTTCTGTACTCGGTATACGAGGTTTTGTTATACTCGGTATACGAGGTTCTGTTATACTCGGTACGAGGTTCCGTCTACAGGTATACGAGGTTATGTACTCGGTATACTAGATTCTGTACTCGGTATACGAGGATATGTACTCGGTATACTAGGTTCTGTACTCGGTATACGAGGTTATGTTATACTCGGTACGAGGTTCTGTCCACGAACACGAGGTTATGTACTCGGTATACTAGGTTCTGTACTCGGTATACGAGGTTCTGTACTCGGGTTGTTTGTCTCAGACTGGAAATACATACCGCAAACTTTCGCCATTTTTATTTTCGTATGCATGGCATGCCAGTTCGAGAATGCCTTGCATGGACCGCGTTACTAATATTCGCCTTATCAACACTTAAAAGTGTAACTGTTCATCTGGAGACTTGCATATGCATCAGCATAAATTGAAGTGGCATGCAATCCGACTCAAATTGATTGTCGTGCACTGCACCATTCCGTGCGCGTCGCTTGATCGTCGAGCGTCGAAGTACTCTCAAAATGGGCGTCAACACGTTGGGCGTCAAATGACGCCCTGCGCCTATTCAGATGGTGTAGGGCGTCATTTAACACTTCTTGTTGGACGCCATGCAGCGTCATTATGTCCTACGGTATCTCACAATACGCCATTTTCGGAGTCATAGTACACCGGTAAGGAGTAAAACTGGCACCTGAAAGGAGAGTTTTTTTTAGTATGTTCAAAAATGAACAATATCGCGTCAGATGACTCCCGGAATCATACATCATGTGGAGTTAAAAAACGCCAAACACCGGTGTCATGAATCCCTATGGGTGTACGATTCCGGGGAGTCATCGGACGCTAAAATATTGCTAATTATTGAACATACTACAAAAACACTCCTTTCAGGTGCCATTTTTGTATCCGTGTACCGTAATTGTTCTAGCCTCCCGGTTTAGTATTGGAAGGGGCTGGTTTCATATATGGTGCACGGCTCGTATGTGTAATGCTCGAGTTGACAATTTGCCGTCATCGGATAGTATTTGTCAGCATCGTTGCGTGCGTTGCGTTCGGCATCCTATTTTCTCGGAAAATATTCTCTCTCAGGTAGAGAATCCCAGATAGTTTGAGAGTCGTCACTGGTTATTGCACGACCATTGCATGCCGTGGCGCGAGCTACCGAGCGCGCTGGCCACAAGTTACCAGCGAGAGAATATGCTGTTCGTGTATAAGGCGGTAATTACAGATAGTTTTTGGCATGCCACTTCCTGTATCAGGCCTCCCGGTTCCATTGCATTTTTTTTTTGACAATTTTCCGGATGCAAAGGATGCATCCTCCTGCGCGCTAACGATTCCAGACCCGTGAACACGTGTGCGCCGCCAAACACATCTTCCCGTGCATTAACGATTCCGTGACCCGCCCACTTGACCCGCCGGTCGGCGCCCGTGCTGTACCGGTTACCGGAGATCATCAGCGGCAGAAATAAAAAGCACCGGATTTGTAAAAGTTATTTAGTTCAACATATCTGACAAAATATCACAGAATAATATAAAATGGAAATGTGGCGACTGATTTAAAATAAGCGGTGCCCAATGTCTCCAGAAGATACCTATCCCGACAGCCTTTGATGGTTGCCGGGAGCAGCAGACCGTTATTCGATGTTTCGATGACTGCCTCACCTGTTGTGAAGGTCTGCTCGGCGCCAACGGCCAGAAAGATCTCCTGTCCGGGAGGGATGGCCATGCCGCGCTCCCTGACTTCCGGCTCATCGTGGGAGCCGTGCACCAGCAGCTGACCTCGACACAGCAGAGGTCACAGCACATGAGAGGTCACACATCAGATGTCACAGCACATGAGAGGTCACACATCAGAGGTCACAGCACATGAGAGGTCACACAGCAGAGGTCACAGCGGAATGTTCCGCGGGCAGCAGTAAACATGCTCAGCATGGGACAACACTCAAACATTACATTGTCTCAGATGACATACATGCACTGTATAAGCCAAACGTTCTGTAGCCTCTGCGCCGCGCGTTCTCCAAATACTTAGATATTATTAAGGGCAATATTATGTAGTTTCTACATACACCGAATGCACGGAATGCGTGACTCTTGTTATCTACTTTGATATGATGGCCGTATCGATGCTTTTCACCGTTTTTCATTTATATATCATATTCAAAACGCTTTAGGCACTAGGCAGCACCCACCTTGAAACCAACGGAGAGGAATTGTGACATAAAGTATTCATAGCGTCTGGCGTCGATCATGACCGTTAGTCCGTTTGTGTCCCCGGCACCAGAGTGCTTGACTTCATTCTCCCTGAAACAGGTGCCAATGTTGAGGCGAACGACAGCGAGGACGTGCAACTTCCCATTCCAGCTTGCATGGCATGCTGATGAACTGACTCAATCGAAAAATATATAATTTTATCAGATATTTCGTGGCCGATATCTCATCATCATCATCAGTATTATTATTCCCAGACTTATCAGTTAAAAGGAAGATCAACTAGTCTTAGAGTAAATGTGACACTCAGTGGCTATCGACCAAATAAGGTTTAAATTTATGCTGGTAGCACCATGGCGGCGGTCCAGTAGTGTTCATTTGATATGGTTGACGAAGGTGTGTCGGTCTTTTTAATAAGACACGGTTGCATGGACGATATTGCCTCTTGACCAGCAATTGCATTAGCTCAAAAACATACTTATCAACGTGAAACAAAGCGTAGATTTTCCTATATCAGTTTTACATCAGATGGGCAAAACACAAATGATTTCACCAATATGTTTTAATACAATACTTTACTTTTATCAATACTTTTGGGATACTCAGTATAACTTTTGGGATACTTATCTTGTCTCATCTCATCTTCTATCGTCTTCACAATATGCATACCGACGTCATTCGACGGACCTACCGTCTTATCTCCCCCACGGCCGTCTAATATCCTATGCCTACGATACCCAGCTCTGGACTCTGCGCATCCTGATGATCTAACCTTCCTAAAAACTCGGCGGGAGGAGACCATCCTCACCGTTCAATCCTATTTTACATGCAATTCCTTGAAAATGAACCCATCCAAGACTACATTGCTTCTGGCCGGCACAGACCAAAATCTAAAGAAAACCGCATCCTTCCATCTTAACATATCTGGTCAGTGGTCATATACTAACACCATCCCCGTTCGTGAAGATGCTTGGTGTGACGGTCGACTCAAACCTATCCTGGGAAAAGCACATGTCCAACGTTGTCAAAAAGTGCAATTCTATCCTTCTCTGTCTGTATATAATTCGTCATCGTTTCACACCCGATGTCCGAAAGCCCCTTATCCAGAGTCACGTCTTTCCGCCTATCCATTACTGCCTCTCAGTCTGGGGCGGGGCTGCACAGTGTCATCTGCGCAGGGTGCGGAAAGTGGTTAACTTCGGGGCCAGAGTTGTCTCGGGAGCCCGCGTGCGTTACCATATCTCGCCGACCATGGGGGCGCTGGGTTGGCGCAGTGTGCGTGACCTTGTCACCCACCATGACAGGATTGGCGTATTTAGGGTGCTGATGGATCCGCGTACTCCAGAGGCAATCCGCTCGTTGTTTACGACACGTGCCGCTGAATCGCAGCGCACAACTCGGGCGACGTTGGCAGACATGCTGGAACCGCCAGCTTTCCGCCTGTCAATAGCCGTATTCACGAAGGATTTTGCGTTTGGGGCGTTTGGGGCGTTTCTGGCGATTGGGGCGATTGGGACGATTGGGGCGTTTTTGGTTAATTTGGGTCTATAACTCGTAAGAACACGCCTTTTCCCGGTGATTTTTTTTATATCAATCGCAACTTTATGAATTAATGCATTTTTCTGGAAATTCCATTTTAAGGATAACACCATAGTTTACTTAAAATTAACAATTTCATCTTAAACTAGCTCTGGTGATGCCAGATGGCTGTGGTGGTTTGGGGCGTTTGGTGAGACTCCATCTTGCTCGAATCCCGGATGTGCGGGGTTCGGGAAATGGTAATATTTTGCAACGACATGATTTTCAGGAATAATAGCTTATTTCAATGAAAACTAGATGAATTAGTCCATTCATATTTTCAGTCATATTCCTTTTTGATAGCAAGGATTAATGATAATTAGCGATTTCGTTTTGATCATTTGCTGTAAGATGACGAGAATGCTGGCTCCGGCTCTGCGCTGGCTCCGCGCAGGCGCCGCCGCCCGGTAACCATCGCGACCACGTGACTCCGGCGCCAGCCGGCCCGTTACCATGGCGACGAGCCAGCCGGTTGCCTGACGTCACGTTGCGCATGTGCAGAGCCGTGGTCTGCGCCCAGCCATGCCGTCTGTTCGATTTAGAGTAGCCATTTTTGAGTTTTCAGTACCAGTGGCTGCAGAAAGCACGCATGTTTCGTGGGCTTATAAGTGCTTTTTCTGAGGTTCTTTCAGCTTTTTATGTGACTCATCAATTAATCAATTGATCAAATCAAGAACATTTAGTGTGATTCGTTGCGTAAATAAATGAGTAAGGATTGTTCCGGTTTTCAGAAACCAACGAAGTTACCGCTCTAAATTGGACGATCTCAGCGGGACGGAGCGACAATGAATTAAGGCCTGTCTATGCTTTTGACATTTTATTGCATTTTCATCATAATATTATATTTCTTTGTCATTAATATCTTCGATTTTGCCCTAACTAACTGTCAATTGCGTATTTTATTTAATCAAAGGTAGTATACTAGTATACTTTTAGCCTCTTTTTAGGGCGTTTGCGGTATGTTTTGTAGAAGGAACTAACACAACACAAAATTTCCAGATTTGCTCCTGAATTTGAATATTCAAAGCAAACTAACGGGAAATATTGCATTGTAAGAGCATATACTTATTCATGAATTCATAACATTGCGATTGATACCAAAAATAACCGGGAAAAGCCTTGTTCTTACGAGCTATAGACCCAATCGCCCCAAACGCCCCAAACGCCCCAATCGCTCCAAACGTAAAATCCTTCGTGAAAACGGTTAATGTCCCGCCGGACGTTCTCGTATCGCGCAGCCTCGGACTGGAATCGCCTGTCGCCGGGCATCGCGGGCTCTCGGACGCATGGTGAATTTCTGCGCCGGCTCAATCGTGGCATGTAGCCAGCAGCCAGCAGAAGTTTTAACTGTGCATGGTACTTGAATTTGCGGATGTTTTATTTAGTGTTATTCTTTTGTCATGCTTCGTGTATGTTTTTTTACTATGTGATCTGACTCAAATCAAATAGTAAACCACATTTTTGGAACGATTCACAAATAAACTGACTATGACTATGACTGTAATTGTGTCATTACGCAAGACTTCGGTAGTAAAAGCAGCCAAACTTTTCAACTTGAAAAACTCGAGTTTGTATTCCAATCGTGGAAACTGTCATCATGAAAGATAAAATTGTGGTTTTCAACCGACAAGAACAAAAATTAAAGACTATATTTGGCATGATCGTAGTTTAGCACATCAAGTCAAAACATCAAGTTGAACCCTTCCCTGTCCCGGGACATGGCTCTAATTTAAATGCTTTAAGTATGCATACTTGAATCTTGATACAAACTTCCTATAGTTGCCTTTCATGTCTCCATGCGAGCATTAGTTCGAAAAATAGCAAATGGGGCGATCACTGGCCTCAGGAAATGGCAATCGGCTGAGCTGCCAGTCAACAGCGGCTTAACCCGGCATTGAATGGGGTCTCAGCAGAACGCCATTGACTGGGGGGGGGGGGGGGGGGGGCGTTAAACGCCCCCCCCCCCTCTGGTTATCTTCCGAACCAATGATCGCAGCGAGACGCGCAAGGCGGCGATCGAAAGATCTCAATGAAAAGAATCTAAAGCATGCTCACAAATGCCAAAATGAGGTCAAATGTCAGGTCACAGTCAGGTCAAAGGTCAAAATCGGCGTATTTGAGTTCAGGGGCCATACTTTCCATCCAAAGCCTTCGAAAGTGCTTCTAAAGGTATTATACATATCCGGCATGAGCTTAAGTGAGATTGTTGGCCAAGGTCAAGGTCAAGGTCAGGTCACAAAAGGTCACTATGCTCAAAATATCTACGAAAGTCATGCAACACATGTTTTATGAGTTATTTTATACGTATAATTCGATAGTGATAGTCAATTTACCACCTGACTTCATTTACGTGAAGTAAATGTCAATTTCAGGTCAAGTTCAGGTCACCGAAGGTCAACAAATTTAATTGTTAAATCTTCACAAAAAGGCATGTTGCTGGACCAGTTTTGTCTCAGAAATACAGTGGTGGCATATATTTGTCTGTACCTAGTCAATAAAAGCCAAAAACCGCAATTAACAAATATGACGTGATGAGTTACCCATACTATAGATGTCATAAGTCAGTTAAAAATAGGGATATCAGTTTGAAATTTGGTATTGTAGTTTCCTATGTATGGTTCTCTGACATATCTTCCGGTTTTTGAATATTTGATAAAATTTTGATTTAGTGATAATTTCCCCAAAAAATACTTTTTGGGGTTTTTGTTTTTGGTAGCCGTTGCAATGTGCTATCTTTTGGCGTTTTTGGATTGCATTTTGCTTCAAATGTGACATTTGTACGGCCTGGCAAAGTTTAGCTGATTTTGGTGTAAAACTCGTGTGTAGTGACGTCACTAAATGCGCTATAACTCTTTTTAAAAAAATGGACTAAATTTCTTCGTTTTTGCACACAAGACGTCAAAATGATGTATAAGAAGGCTTAAGTGTCATGTTGATAGCGCTATTAGTTTTTCAGCTATTGCGAAAATTCAGCAGGGGGCTTTAAACGCCCCCCTCCCCAGTCAATGGCAGGTTAACACTCGACCTGGAGGACCTATGATAATTGCACGCACTGGAAGAGGAGGGGGGGAGGGATTCCTCCCACCCTAAAATATCGGCCCCATACGAAAGTCGCCATTTTAGTCGCCCTGCCCTACAAGAACGAAATTTGTAGGGTAGAGAGGTTCTGTGGGGTACTCTGTTTTGTGAAAAATGAATGACCCTAGGTCAATATCTTCAAGGTCAAATGGGATCAAATATGCTACATTTTGTTTCTTATGCGCTCCTTGGCTTGACACTGTTATGGAACGCAGTGATTGCATGTATATATATACCCCCAAAATGGGCTAAAATGATTTTGTTTTAAGTCTCATGATACAATAGGGATGATAGAAGTTGCATTTGACCTCAGGTCATTTACATATCAACCTTTTATTGCGGTCATTTTGTAGACATTTTGAAGTTTTATTTTACTTTGATGGCTTATAACGCAAAAGTTTTCGGCTGATTTGTATTTCTCTTACTGTAGACGACGCGCCGTTTATTTGTGAACAGGTACACCATAAATGATACATATCGCCCGGTAAAATCAGGAGATATTGACACACAAAAACAGGAGGGGTGGGCGGATTTCGCACTCCCCCCCCCTCCCAGTGCGTGGGTTAATGAACGGCAGTCCATTTGACCAACGTACTTTGACTCGTCGTAGACTGGGTTGAACAAACAGCAGTAGCCAAAGTCGGTATGACTCGTTTTGAAAAGCTCAGAGCATGGGTAGTTGGAGCCCCTCCAGGAACACTTAAACATCATCTCTTCACATGATGGAGCCGTCTGTGAACAGAACCAAACAACGACAGTCATGCAACCGAAGAGCTTGTTTACATAATATGGATTTCCAGTGATCAAAGGTATTCACATTTGGGTACTATACCTACAACTGACACCGAGTTCGTTAATGCTCTCCTTGAGTGTTGTATCCTTGTTTAACGAAGTTGACTTTGGATGACAAGCCAATCTCACTGTCATTTTTTCATGGAAAATACCAGAATCCGTCTTATTTGCCAGTTGCTGTCATTTAAAGGTTTTAAACAAACATTCAGCTGAATCAAGAACAGCAGCCCAATTTGGCAATGTACCAATTGTATTGGTCAACTGAAAAATGTCTGCAATTAGAAGATGCCTCTTAACCCGCGCACTACAGGGGGTTTGCGCCGAACACGAACTGCAGGGGGTTGATTTCCGACCCCCTGTGAGATCTAAAAAACGACGCTACGTAGCGACAATCAGAAAACTGTATTTTATAGCTTGATACAAGTTATATCGAAAGTATTTCAGTATTTTTTTAGGTCAGGTCAAAATTGAGGTCACCAGAGGTCATCAAAGGTCAAATTTTCCAGTTTTTGTCCTGTTTTAGTACTTCGCTCCAAACATTCCCATATATCTCAGAAACTATGCCAGTTAGAAACAAACAGAAAAAGCAAACGCCAGCCAATGAAATTTGTAATCGACAAAGTGTCCTCAAATTTGATTTCAGGTCAATATTTGAGGCTCCAGAGGTCAAAAAAGGGAAAAAAATGCTGTTTTTTGCAAAATCATTTTTCGCTATTTACTGTTTACTTAACAAAGATAACAGAAAACTGTTTACGGCATTGTGTTTATCTCGTCAAGGCACTTCACCTGATATACAAGGTAACCTTGTTAAGTTAACTTTAAAATTTGACCTCAGGTCAAGGTCAAGTGGTGAGCCAAGTAGGGCATGTTGCATATGGAAAGAAGTGTCTTGACGAGACAAACACATTGTTGTCTGTTTTACTTCTCTACCTTCATTATGTCGGAAGTTATTGACAACAAGTGATGGTGAAATCGCATGACCCCAAATGACCCCATAGGGGTCACTGAACAAAAATTACATTCGGATCATCAAGAATATCCTATAATAACATGATCCAGAAGTAATTGGACTAAAATCATACATATCCTAGAAATAGGAAGCATTTGTATATTTCCCCATTGACTTATTATGGGGAGGTTACGAAATTTACCTGACCTTAACCCGCGCGGCGCTGGGGTCTCCAGCCGAACACGCGGCGCTGGGGGGTAAATTTTAGCCCCCCCCCCCCTCGTATCTTCCGAACCAATAACCGCAGCGAGACGCGCAATGCGGCGATCGCAAGCTCTCAACGAGAAGAATCGAATGCATACTCGAAATTCTTAAAATAAGGTCACATGTCAGGTCACGGTCAGGTCAAATGTAAAATGTAAGTATTTGAGTTTTTGGGGCTATTCTTTCCATCCAAAGCCTTATATTGCAACTATTATCTCACAAAATGCTCCATAGTGTATAATGCATTTCCCGCATAAGTAAAAGTGAAATTGTAAGCAAAGGTCAAGGTCAAGGTCAGGTCACACAAGGTCACAGGTCTACGAAAGCCATGCGACACATGTTGTATGGGTTATTTTACACGTATAATTCGATAGAAGCAACCATTTTCACAGCCTGACACCATATAATCGTCCTCAGGTCAAGGTCAGGTCACAATAAGGTCAAAATTTTTAATTGATTAATCTAAATAAACATTGCATGTTTCTAGACTAGTTTTGTCTTCGAAATACAGTGGTGGCATTTATTTGTCTGTATCTGGTCAGTAAAAGCCAAAAAAACGCAATTAAAAAAAAATGACGTCATGAGTTACTTGTTCTTAGAGAGCCATAAGTCAGTCAAAAATAAATAAATTGCTTTGAAATTTGGTTTGAACATCGTTCATACTCGGTTCTCTAATATATCTTCCGTTTTTTTGAAAATCTTCAAACAAAAAACTTTTGTGGAAATTCTTCCCCCAAAAAAAGTTTTTTGCATTTTTGGGGGTCAAAAACCCAAAATTTTGAAAATCTAAGATAGCCATGTCAAAGACAATCTGATTTCCCTTCTTCTGACGCCTTTTATTTGCAATTTGCAGTAACTCGCTATTTTCTACGATTTTTCAAACATTTAACGTTTTTTCACCAAAAATGACATGGCATGACGTCACTAAAACGTCATTATCTGCCACAAATTTTCACGAATTAAAAAAAAAATGGCAGAAGACGTAGAATTGATGCACCATAAGCTACCGTAAGTTTCACTTTTATATCTGTCATAGTTGTCAAGTTATGGAGAAAATCCGGGAGGGGGGGGGGGGGTAAAATTTACCCCCCCCCCAGCGCCGCGCGGGTTAAGTCACCGATACCAAAATTTCAAGATAAAATAATTTTAAGTACGTATTCCTTCATGACATCCTGTAAGTGTCAAACTGATCAATGAGAAACTCTGGCTTTGGCACAACTGCAAACATTTTTGGAGGTGGGGTCACTTGACCTGGTCTGTTGACCTGACCTGAGATGACCCGATATTATTTTTTTCTCTCAAAGTGTGCGCAATTGATGTCCTAACAGTAATGTCAAAATCTGGCGGCGCTGCGCGCCGCCGTTGTTTCGCTATCTGCGAAAAACCTGAGGGGGGAGGCGGAAATCAACCCCCTGCAGTGCGCGGGTTAACTAAAAAGTCGCCATTTCGTGACACCATCATCAAATTACTTTCGTTCACTTCAATGAGGTACTTAACTTGCCGTTAACTCAACACATATCTCACCAGTTGGAGAATTTTCAGTATATGATCTTTCGAAAGGGGATCGTCGCCTTCATGTCCCGAGGGGCACATGCCCTCGGAGCAGCCGATGTAGACCATGTCAAGAATCCCTGCCACACGCTCTTTCCACTCGTCCTCATCGGCGAACATCGTCCTGCCGCACAGGACACTGTCATGTCACACATAACACTGCCATGTCACACATAACACTTTCATGTCACACAGAACACTGTCATGTCACACAGAACAAAGCCAAGTCACACACAGAACACGTACATGTCATACAGAACACTGTCATGTCAAACAGAACACTGTCATGTCCCACAGAACACTGGCATGTCCCACAGAACACTGTTTTGTCACACAGAACACTGTCATGTCACACAAAACACTGTCATACCACACAGAACACTGCCATGTTAGACAGCACACTGACATATCACACAGAACACTGTCATGTAACACATAACACTGTCATGTCACACATAACACTATCATGTCACACATAACACTGACATGTCTCACAGAACACTGTCATGTCACACAGTTACACAGAACACTGTCATGTAACACAGAACACTGGCATATCACACAGTTACACAGAACACTGTCATGTAACACAGAACACTGGCATGTGACACAGAACACTGTCATGTTACACAGAACACTGTCATGTCACACAGAACACTGTCCTGTCACACATAACACTGTCATGTCAAACAGAGCACTGTCATGTCACACAGAACACTGTCCTGTCACACAGAACACTGTTATGTCACACATAACACTGTCATGTTACACAGAACACTGTCATGTTACACAGAACACTGTCATGTTACACAGAACACTGTCATGTCACACATAACACTGTCATGTTACACAATCACACACTGTCATGTCACACAGGACACTATCATGCTACACATAACGCTGTCATGCCACACATAACACTGTCATGTCACACAGGACACTGTCATGTCTCACAGAACACTGTCATGTCACACAGTTACACAGAACACTGTCATGTAACACAGAACACTGGCATGTCACACAGTTACACAGAACACTGTCATGTAACACAGAACACTGGCATGTGACACAGAACACTGTCATGTTACACAGAACACTGTCATGTCACACATAACACTGTCCTGTCACACAGAACACTGTTATGTCACACATAACACTGTCATGTAACACAGAACACTGGCATGTGACACAGAACACTGTCATGTTACACAGAACACTGTCATGTCACACAGAACACTGTCATGTCACACAGAACACTGTCATGCCACACAGAACATTGGCATGTCACATATAACACTGTCATGCCACACATAATACTGTCATGTTACACATAACACTGTCATGTATCACGGAACACTGTCTATCACAAAGAACACTGTCATGTCACACAGAATACTGCAATATCACACATAACTCTGCCATATCACAGAGAACACTGTCATGTCACACATAACACTGTCATGTTACACAGAACACTGTCATGTCACACATACCACTGTCATGTCACACATAACACTGTCATGTCACACATAACACTGTCATGTCACACATAACACTGTCATGTCACACATAACACTGTCCTGTCACACAGAACATTGCAATGTCACAGAGAAACTGTCATGTTACACAGAACACTGTCATGTCACACATAACACTGTCCTGTCACACAGAACATTGCAATGTCACAGAGAAACTGTCATGTTACACAGAGCACTGTCATGTTACACATAACACTGTCCTGTCACACAGAACATTGCAATGTCACAGAGAAACTGTCATGTTACACAGAACACTGTCATGTCACACAGAACACTGTCATGTATCACGGAACACTGTCATATCACAAAGAACACTGCCATGTCACACAGAATACTGCAGTGTCACACATAACACTGTCATGTCACACAGAACAATGTGAACTGGGTCGGCTCAACCACGTGGCCATCGCCATACCCGACCTGAAGAAATCCACCACTCTATTCAGGGATGTTCTGGGGGCTGATGTCAGCGAGGCCGAGGCGCTGCCGGCGCACGGAGTCCGCACCGTGTTCATCAACCTGGGCAACACCAAGTTGGAGCTGATGCACCCGCTCGGGCCCGATAGTCACATCACGAACTTCCTGGACAATAACCCGTCGGGCGGCATGCACCACATCTGTATCGAGGTGGACAACATCGCCCAGGCGGTGGCCTCGCTGCAGCAGCAGCAGGTCCGTTGCCTGAACGAGCCGCGGCCCGGCGCCCACGGCAGGCCTGTCGTATTCCTCCACCCGAAGGATTGCGCCGGTGTGCTGGTGGAGCGGGGGAGGCAGGAGGCGTAGTAGTAGTAGTAGTAGTAGTAGTAGTACTTTATTAAAGGCCATCCACATCAACTGTGGCTATTACGGCCCTCTCGTCAGTAAAATAGGACAATGACATGCATGTAAAACATTCACACTCGTACCGAACGCAGACATACACAGGCCAACTATGACATGACTATAAGAAACATGACAACAACGGATGAATGCTAAAATGACACTAAAACACTAAAAACACACGGATTAAAAGCCACCGAGATCACGTAGGTAAGCCTTCAGCCTCGTGCTAAAGTGCGCTCCCTTCAAGCCCCGAATGTCCGCTGGCAACTCGTTCATCTGCTGTGGGACCCTGTACATAAATCGACGCCGCCCGGCCTCTGTGCGGATAGCGGGTAACTGTAGGAGATGATCCTGTCGGGTTGAGCGGGCATGAGCAGGATTGTCTCGGTTGGCACATATATGGCGGGCGATGCATTCAGGTTCTCTGGCACTGATAATTTTGTGAAGAAGGCATAAGGACTAATAGTGGAAAAGTTTGGGGGATTCGAGCCAGCCGAGTGTATCTCGCACATCAGACACATGATCAAATTTACGCTTGCCTGAGATGACCCGGGCAGCAAAGTTCACAATCTTTTGGATAGCGGCAAGATTCTTGGCAGTGGCGTTCCCATATACTGCAAGGCAGTAGCGGATGTGCGAGATGGCCAAGGCAGTAACAATTTCAGGAAGGGTCTCGGGAGGAAGGTAATGACGAAGGTGGGAAAGGGCAATTAGGATACCACAGCACTTACGCGAGAGGGCTCGAACATGTGCGTCCCAGGACAGATGCCGGTCAAAAATAAGACCGATATTTTTCACTTCGTTGCTAGGCGTCAGACATGTATCACGGTAAGAGACGCCACCGACCGGAGCGTAGCGCTTCGGTCGGTGGCGGGAGTTGTAGAGGGCGCGCCAGTGGGCTGGGTAGATGTGGCATGTGCGCTGTGGATTGAAGAGCTCTCAGTGTACCTCTGTAGCGATGTGGATTTATTCAAAATCGTAGAACGATGAGAAACATGTTTACATGTTTTTCAGAGTTAGAAGATTTCCACCGGGCCGTCGCTCGGAAAGTAGGAGGAGCTTGTTTGTGTGTGTGTGTGTGTGTGTGTGTGTGTGTGTGTGTGTGTGTGTGTGTGTCCAACGGAGCATATTGGCACGTGGAGCCCAAACGGCCGGGCCTATTTTGACGCGGGCGGCACCGGTCGATGCGGCAAAACGGGGCACAGATGATGATACCATTTGCGGGTCAATAGATGGCACGTGGTACGTGCCAAGTGCCAAAAAGTTGGCGCAAACATTTTATTTTTATTTTCGCCTCCTCCGGTCACACGGTTGGTGACACAGACTTGATACTCGCAGGTCACGTGCGCGATACAGCGGCCCAAAATCCATTAATGGCTGCCGATCCTGAAGGGGGCAAAATAAACCCTCCAGGGGGTAAAATCAAATTACCATTTTGAAGGAGCGGGCCTCCGCCGTCAGCTGGTGCCGGCCAGACGTGGATACTGTGCCGCACAGCAGGCTACTGCGCCGCACAGCACTGAAAGCCGGCCGGCACGCCGCCCAGTGGCGGCTTGTGGTGACGTCAGAGTCGGAGGTCAGCGGTGGCCTGGCCGGTTGGGGGCCAAACTACAGAACTATCGTACGATTTTGACCCCAAGGCAATGCCCCGATCGCATTGCCGGCCTCTAGTTCAAAATCGTAGAAAGATGAGAAACATGTTTACATGTTTTTCCGAGTTCGAAGATTTCCACGAGCGACGGCCCGTCGCTCGTAAAGTGGGAGGTGTGTGTGTGTGTGTGTGTGTGTGTGTGTGTGTGTGTGTGTGTGTGTGTGTGTGTGTGTGTGTGTGTGTGTGTGTGTGCGTGTGTGCGTGCGTGCGTGCGTGCGTGCGTGCGTGCGTGCGTGCGTGCGTGCGTGCGTGCGTGCGTGCGTGCCTGCGTGCCTGCGTGCGTGCGTGCGTGCGTGCGTGCGTGCGTGCGTGCGTGCGTGCGTGCGTGTGTGCGTGTGTGCGCGTGTGTGTGTGTGTGTGTGTGTGTGTGTGTGTGTGTGTGTGTGTGTGTGTGTGTGTGTGTGTGTGTGTGTGTGTGTATGTGTGTATGTGTGTATGTGTGGGTGGGTGGGTGGGTGTGTGGGTGTGTGGGTGTGTGCATGCGTGCGTGCGTGCGTGCGTGCGTGCGTGCGTGTGTGTGTGTGTGTGTGTGTGTGTGTGTGTGTGTGTGTGTGTGTGTGTGTGTGTGTGTGTGTGTGTGTGTGTGTGTGTGTGTGTGTCTGTCTGACGGAGCATATTGGCACGTGGAGCCCAAACGGCCGGGCCGATTTCGTCGCGGGTGGCACTGTTCGACGCGGCAAAACGGATGACAGACGATGGTACTATTTTTGGGTCAACCGTTGGGACGTGGCACGTGCTAAGTGCAAAAAAAGTGGGCGCCATCATTTTTTTTCTCGCTTCCTCAGTTAACACGGTTGGTGACACATACTTGCTACTCGCAGGTCACGTGCGCGATACAGAGGCCCACAATCCATTAAGGGACGCCAATCCAGAAGGGGCAAAATAAACCCCCCAGGGGGGTAAAACCAAATTACGATTTTGAAGGAGCGTGCTCCCGCTGTCAGCTGGTGGCGGCCGGCCGTGGATACTGTGCCGCACAGCACTGAGGCACGCCGCGCAGTGGCGGCTTGTGGTGACGTGACAGTCTGAGGCCTTTCCTGCTAAACAGCCAGGACATTGTCGCATCTTTTGGTCACAACCCTATTGGGGTGGTTGCGTTGTCAGACTCCCACTATCTCAGTTATGGGTCTAACCATCCGTTTTCAATGCCCGTGTTTGGTCACACCTTCAAAATGTGAACGCTGTGTCTGTTAGGGCGCTCACCTCCCGAACACCTCTGTCTGGTTGGGCGGAATGTGGTTGACGTTGATCTTGTTCATGTTGCAGATGGTCAGCGCTGGAAACGGGATCTTGTGGATCGGGTACTCTGTCGTATCAATGCTGATGAGAGTCGGTGTGCTGATAAAGTTGTGAATTACGTTGTAAATCACGTAAGCAGCCAGTGTCGCCAGGAGCAGCAGAGTTACCACCCAGTAGCACCTGAAATGCACGTGGATGGAATAAATTATTTAGCTCTCGGTCGCCAGGGAAATATATAAAAGCGGCAGTTTAATATGCCAACATAGGCATATTAAACATAACAACAAGGCATAGGCAGATATGTAATAGGTTTCATGAATGATATATCAGAATGTTTAATTTGGGGATCATTATTTTGAGACTTCTAGAGGTGGTTAAACAAATACTGCGTTCGAAATAAGAAGTACCGAATTTGATAAATTGTGAATTGATGTTAAACAAAACATTGGAAAGTAAGTAAATATAATATTTTGTCCATATTCATGGTTTGAAATTAATATTTATATTTTATCTTGGCTGTGAAGAATAATTGACCGGATTGTGCAGTTCTGGTCATGTGGTAGTGTAGTGCAGAGGCAGCCTTTAACAAATACTAATTGTTTCAAGACAAATATTATTTACAGATTATTGATGATATATTCTAGCTAATTTTGCATTTCTCATTCATACTACGCATGACATTGCCATGACATGACACGTATATTGAATATGATTCATGATCAAACGTGTGTATTTATTCGCATGCCAGCCAGCAATGGACGAGTTTCATGTCGCGTAACCATATTATTTTTGGAAACTTTTACATATTATTTTACATATTATTTTTCATAAAAAAAGACGATGGTGATGTTAATTTTTCTCAAAAATTTGTATAAATACCTTAAAAAAACTAATAACTCTATTTATACGTGTTGCCCTCTGATTGGTCATAATCGAGTGACGTCACACATGATGATTCAGTCGTCTGACAAACGCTATTAATAGGCGAGCTGGTATTTTTTCGAAGATTCAGCTTGTGATTAGTTGAAGTAGTGGTAAAAATGGACAGAAAAAGGGAGATAAAAAACCACGGAAAAAAGGGAGATATGTTTCGTTCAGAAATGTAAAAACGCAACAATAACTGCGCCAAATGCGGTATTTATCGGCCTTCCGATGTCAAACAAGAAACGAAAGCTGTGGTGTGCTGCGGCTCGCAGAAGTGCCTTTATTGTCGTGGCCATGCAGAAGTGGCCCTACTGCCCTATAACAGCTCCCAAGTGCCTCGCATAATGCCACCTACCTCGCATAATCCCAACTACCTGTTGATTGCTTGGTTACGGTCATCGTTACGGCAGATGATCAACCATGGCCAAATTGGGCCAAACATCATGTGTGACGTCACGATCGTTTGAGCATCAAGACAAAATTTTAACAATGAATTTGTGCAAACTTTGTTAATTTGTTTTTACTGCAACTATGCATCTTTCGACAAAATGACTGAAGTTTTGTATATTATATTATTTTTTAAAGTTTTAGAAAAAAAAAACACAACGTGAAACTTGTCCATAGTTGTATAGTGCAGAGGCAGACTGTTATCTTAGGTCACTGTCTGTTCTTTTAGATGTGCGTGACACTTTAATAATGACACACCCTTCCTTTATCCTTTCCCTCCGTTTCCGAGAGATGTACTATGTTTTTTTTTACCCGGACCGGCCTTTAGCCATTTCCCGGGTTTGGGAAAATTACTTCTGGCAATTTGCCAGGCAAAGAGTTACGTTAATCGGTTTATGTGAACCCGAGCAAGCAAGGGAATAGGGTAGCTATTTTACGTTAAGTGAATTGTTCAAAGTAAATCTAAAGTCTATCTTACGTTAAGTATTTCGTTCAAAGTCAAAGTTAAAATAAAACACGAGACACATACATACACAATATATTCCATACACACACAGACACACTAGAAACGATTCTAATTAAAAATAAAAATAAAAGAATAAGCACAAAATTAACTAATTAGGCGGGGCGGGTGACAGGCCCAGGTCGATCTGGTCAGTGGTTGTGTGGGTGCTCGGAGTGTGCTCAACATAACTTCTACCGCGGCCGGTCCCGCGGGGGTGCAATTCTCTGCCGTCAAATGGTTTTGAATATACACTCCCGGGAACCGTGTGCAGCGAGTTATGTCGTCGTACCTTGGAGCACACTCCAGATCAGATCTGGTGTGCCAAAATCGGATCTAGTGTGGTAGTGTAGGTGCTCTGAGTGTGCTATAACTGCCGCGACACGGTCCTCAAGCGTGTGCAGCGAGTTATGTTGCAATATCTGGCCTCTATCTCAGGTATTAAGAGCACACTCAGGATGTGTGTGTGTGATAGTGTTATTGTAGGTCAGTGCGATGCCGTGAGCAAGAGCCTAATCGCACTACCGGCCCTTGCACTGACCAAGGACCAAGCAATGAAGGTGTGGGGGTGTGATAGCAAGTGTTAGGTGATGCCTGTCGACCAGAAGCTCCCTGGGCCTGGGAATAATATAATAAAAATAATATAAAATAAAATAAGATAGTATATAGTAGAATAAGTAGAATTGTGTAATGACCTATTGTGTAGTGTATTCCGCCGGGAAAAGTCCTAATTAATAAAAAAAAAAACGGAGCCTAGCCAAGGGGAAAACCTGTGCGTTTTGCCAAATTGCACAGTAAAACCCCATGTTATTACGTTATATAAATAGTTATAATCGTGTTGTATGAAGAAAATCATAAAGAAGTGTGATTAACTCGGGATGGGAGTCACGAAGTAAAAAAGTTTGCGAATACCGCACCGCAGTGCATCATCGGCATCTGTGATCAGGGGCGGGTGTTCAACTACTCGGCTCTGGCAAGAGCGGAGTAGAGGGGAGAGGAGGGTTGGGAGGAGCATTACGTTAAGAATGAACAACGAATTCCAATGGAACCCTTCGTTGCGCGACTGATTTGGCACGGAATCATGCCGCTGCCAACGCGAAAACCGCACATCCACCACCGGCGTCCCATCGCAGAAACCCCCCGCCAAGTCAGCCACGCAACGAATGGAACCCAAATTCGCCGCGCGGCCGGTCCGGCAGGGGACCTCCGCAACAAGACACCGGCAGTCAACACGCAACCCCACGTCGGCAGCAACATGATTTAACAGGGAGTTAGAAATAACTTAATGATATTGGAGGTGTTTTTGTTTATTAATATTTCCTATTCATGAACCTTCTCAGCCGATTAGCAGCTGTGTAACGTGGGACGGGGTGGATACTGCACCGCAGCGCAGCGGACACCGCACCGCAGCGCAGTGGAGTGGACACTGCACCGCAGCGCAGCGGCCACCGCACCGCAGTGCAGCATCGGCATCTGTGATCAGGGGCGGGTGTTCAATTACTCGGCTCTGGCAAGAGCGGAGTAAAGGGGAGAGGAGGGTTGGGAGGAGCGTTACGTTAAAGGGAAATAATGACCTTTTTATTTTGTTAGCAACAATTTCTTAGGCTACCGTTATGTTTTTAAAATTATTTTATTTAAATTTAAGAATTAAATAAAAATATTCCCAAATTCAAAGTTGTAAGTTTGGAAAAAAATACAAAACAAGTACCTTGTGTACTTCATGAAGGTCATTGACAAATTCGTCCTTCCCTACCATTGTTAACATCGAGTGCGGCATTTGTGGAGGCTCTGTGACATTTCCGATCAAACTGAGCGCTGCTCGGACACCCGCTAGTAGCGCTTTCGTTCTCCATGGCAACCAGGCGTCAGCCAATCAAAAGCCAGAAAGGGAATACGTTCTGGCTTTTCATTGGCTCACGCCTGGTTGCCATGGAGAACGAAAGCGCTACTAGCGTGCGTTCGAGCAGCGCTCTGATCCGTGAAGCAATCCGTGAAGCATCCGTGATGCATGACTGACTATCAGTATAAGTCATGAATAACAACAACATGCAAACTATACCAACTCGAATAAAATAAGAGCGGAATGAATTGAACCCCAGACAAGCTAGTATTCGCAAAGCACTCGGCACTGCGCCACAATAGCAAAAGGTGAGTGAAATGCATATTGGATACAATATTATTACGTCACAAGTTTCTGAAGTGTCAACTACTATGAAATACAGTGATAAAATGCCTTTAATAATTATTAACAAGAAAATTCAAACTTAAAAACAATAATTTGAATAAGTCTTTAATTAGCTTTCAACTCGAAATCAGATATATTTTGCAATGCTACACAAGAATGGCACCAGTGACGTCATTAACAAAGCCTGCTACGGGACTTGGGTATACTAATCAGGAACAACTCGCCAAGTGCGCCGAGATGGTTAAGTGCGCCGAGAAGCATGACAATGACTTTGTAAACAAATCGCCGACGCTAAATAGGTCGCCGTCGATGTGCATCGATGAGCTTCTGATTTAATTGCCAGTTTTGTGTTATTGTTCGTTAGTTTTTGGGGGAAAAATTATTATTTTTCATGATAAAATAAAGCATAGTGGTATATACAGCCACAGACAAACTATACACAACTCCTAATGTTGAAAACAAATGAATCGATTTTCAAAAATTGAGGGTCGCAACCACTAACTATGCCGCGTTGATGTGCATCGATGAGCTTCCGATTTTATTGCCACTTTTTCCAATCGCTGTTAGTTTTAGAAGATCGCCGGGCATATAATCACAACAAGCAGAACGCACAATATATTTTCCACTCCATTGCGTAAAAAAACAATACGGGAAAAGCCCGCAGTTTGATGAGGACCAAAAGTACTTGACAAAAGGTCAGAAATAGTGCAAGTACCGGTCGTTAAAAGTGTGGAACGCTTATCAACTTTAACTTGAAATATCTTTCGGTAGGAAAGTTTTCATGCAAAATGTGATGAATTTACAATATATTTTGATCTCGTCTGGCGATTTCAAGTGCTAACTCCATTTTAGTGGAAAAAGGTCATTATTTCCCTTTAAGAAATGAACAACGAATTCCAATGGAACCTTTCGTTGCGCGACTGATTTGGCAGGGAATCATGCCGCCGCCAACGCAAAACCGCACATCAACCATCGGCGTCCCATCGCAGAAATCCCCCGCCAAATCAGCCACGCAACGAATAAAACCCTTCGCCGCGCGGCCGATCCAGCAGGGGACCCCCGCAACAAGACACCGGCAGCCAACACGCAACCCCCACGTCAGCAGCAACATGATTTAACAGGGAGTCAAAAATAACTTAATGAAGTATTTTATTGGAGGTGATTTATTGTTTCCTGTTTGTGAACCGTCTCAAATTGCGGCGGTAGCGGTTAGGCTCAGGAGAGCTGGAGGGGAGGGACTCTCCTGTCTCTTTGACCTTGAAGGCAAGGCAGGGCGGGAGAGGGGCCGGGATGGCGGGGAGGGGGTCGAACTCTCTTCAGGGAGCCGGGAAGGGGGTGGGGGGAGGGGAGGGATGGCGGGGAGAGGGTCTGACTGTCTTCGGAGAGGGGAGGAGGGTGGGAGTTTTGGACTTGGCGGGTGACGGCTCTGATTAGAGAGGCGTCTGTCTCTCCCTCGGTCGAGTCGTCAGAGTCCTCCTCAGAGGACTCAACCGGGGACCCGGGGTCCAGAGGGGGCCCGGCTGGGGACTCCGCCAGAGATTCGGCGGGGGTGGGAGTGGGTGCCGCTGGGGCACTGCCAGAGTCCAGAAGGGACTCGGCTGAGATGGGGTGGGATTCGGCCTGCTCTGCCGTCGGTGGGTGTGCACACTGCCGCTGTGTCGGGGCAGGCGGTGGCACCGGTGGGGTGGACCCACTTAAGGTTCGACGGGGGGGGGGGCATGGGTGGGGTTCGGTGGGATGGGGCAGCAGGGGCCAGACGCTGGGGGCCAGCGCTGGGATGGGAGGTGGGGTGGGGGGGGGGGGGGCGCCTTGCGGGCCCGGGTCTTTTCGGCGGCTGCCGCTCGGGCAGGGCAGTCGCGGGACCATGCGGGGTGGAAACCCGCACGACACGCAGCGAGTGGCTGCGGTGTCGCCACCGACACATTGAGTTGTGTCGTGCGTCTCGGCGCACTTCCCGCAGATGGAATGGCGGGCGTGGCACTGACGCTGGTGGTGGCCGAACCGCCAGCAGGCTCGACACTGCAGTGGCCCTTGGGTCCACTCCTTGACTGCGACTACTATGTAGCCGCAGTAGAGGCGTTCCGGGAGCTGTAAGCCCCGGAAACGCAGCCGGACCATGGGGTTGGGGCCTGGTCGCTTAGACCGCATCCGGACCACTTCTGTCACCCCCTGAGTCACGAGCTCTTGGAGGAGCACGGACTCAGTCAGATTGCTGACTTCGGGGCACAAGATGGATCCCTGACAGGAGTTCATACGGTCGGGGGCCGTCACCTCACAAGCCTTGTCCAGGAAAGACGGGATGGCTAGGAGGGTGGCCGTCTGCTGGCCAGACAGGGTCTGAACCAGCAGAGCGCCGGAACGGATGGAGCGCGCGCTGGCCACCTCTCCGCAGAGGGCGACCAGTTGGCGGCGTACCGCGAACGGGTTGAAGTGCCGCATGTGCACTCCGTCCTTCCTCTGAATGAGGAGGAGAGCAGGCCCGTCGGGTGGGGAGGTGTTGGGGGGGGGGGGGGGAGCCAAGCACCGGGTCGGTCCGGGCGAGGCTCCTGAGGGAAGCCGGGGGGTCCAGGGGGACCGTCCGGGGGGGGGGGGGGGGGGGCTCGGGGCCGCGCGCCGGGACGGGAGGGAAGAGACTCCTGAAGGGGGTCGGGCGAGTCGGGGGGACGGAGGGGCGGGGGGTCGCCATGACCGGAGGAGGGAGGGGAAAGTTAAGACAAGAACCTAAGTTTTACGTTAATCTGGCACACACGTCGGAGCGTGTTGCCAGCTGCAATTAATCTAAAGAATGAAGCGGATTATCTACCTTTCAAATTGTGGAAATTACGTTACCTACTTACAAATCGCTAATGAGTCTACCTATTTAGGGGTCTAACGACCCTGCCACATGCACGTGGACAGGGTCCCGCACCCGGAAGCGGTGGAGGGCTGGAGCAGGCTGGCTAGAAGGCGTCCGTGGTCCGATGTCGAAGAAAGGATGATGTACTATGCAATGGAAACAAGCGGAGCTAGCTCACCGTTTCCAGCCGGTTTCGCGGAAGGCGTACTTGATACCGTGAAGCGATGTCTCCTCGCAGTATTCCTGGCCGTGATGCCGCACCCGACCGCAACAGCTCTGGAACGCAGGGGTGGCGCTGGGCCCTTGAGACTAGGTAGGCAAGGCAGCATTGTCATACAAACGTACCCAACATGCCAATTTTATTGCCATACATACACCAGTAACACATGCGTGGATTGGCAAAGAGCAAGCGCGCACCGTCCAGTTCAGGGACAGGCTAGGGCGGGACGCAAATACAGCAACAAAAATATCCGATAGTTGATGCAAGACCTTGCTTCGCCTTTCTCGCACTATGAGCAACACGAAGAGCGTCACGAAACACAACTGAAAGCAGTATGAATGCGGTGGTAAACTTAGAAGCTGCAGTTCTTAAAATGGCGCCATCATCTGGAATAATAGTGGTATAGTGGTTACTGGAATAATAGCTGAATTTATGTTTTTAAAAGAAATAATAATTGAACCCCGATATCGCAAGCTACTGCGAGCCGAAAATAATAATTGATATTGCAGTCAGATTTATTTCATGAAGTTATTGCGCTTAAAAAGGTGTGTTCGTCTCGATTTTCTAGTGGATTTGCCTACCTTACAGAAATGTTCTACTGCAGGACCCAATATATTTGTACACAAGCTGGTCGAGAATCTAGTAGAACGAGGTAGGCATACTTAGGCAAGATTTTTCTTACATTTGCGTTTAATGTATGGTTTCGAAGGAAATTTTCTTGGAAAATGTGGAAAATTTGCTCCAAGATAGGCCCATTCCGATTGCAGAAAACTATATTTATCAATAAGAAAAAATGAAAAGGGAGGATAACTATCGGTATCATAAGAAGGCTACCGAACTGGGTAAGGCAATACCCAATTCCATGGGAGAAAAGCTCCATGGGAGAGCCACCCCTGTTGGAACGGACACACGTTTCAATTCAGCTCGTGTGTGCGGTTGTTGCATTGTGCAGTACAGGCTTAGAAGAGTACCTTTGAGAACAAAATGCATCATAAGTTGTATAATTTGTGTACAGAAGTTGTGCAAGTTGTACAAAAGCTGTAAGCAAAAGATACCATTATAAGATAGACTTCAGTGGCACATTTGAGTCTTTCCGTAGTCAAGGTAGAAATTATATATTATTATTTATTTTCCATGAGGTGAGACAGATTCATGTTGAAAAATTTGTTGATTCAGAACATTTGCCCAATAATTATACAAATGTGTTTCACAGATCCCTTACTCATGTTCGTTACATGTAGAGTTGTACGCTGCATCCCTTTTTCTGGATGACAATGATGGATATACCCAAGGCCATAGATACTAGGTACCACCGTCCGGCGATTTTAGCTAAGCGTGACGTCATAGAGGTTCACCGAGCCTATGGCCACTGAAGGGATGACACCCCCCTGGATATACCCATTTTATGAGCAATGCGTCTTCAAGCAAACGTCGAAATGAACACAAATAATTATTGATCAAAAATGGCTTGTTTGTCTCTGATAAAAATCGGGCTTTATTAATATAAGCATTAATTTATACGATGGAGCATGCAGCGCTCAGGACGTACTCCCTTTTGGCAGATTCGAGAAAGGAGATCATGAACAATTTAATACAACTTAGTTTAGCTTTACCAGAGCGCGCCCGCTCGGTCATCGCCCAAAAAGGCGTTTTACTGGTTGTATTATTGTTATTGTTATTACCGAGCGGGCGCGAAGCGCCCGTGAGGTTTCTCGTCAACTTACTAGGCAAATTGACATTTGACCCGGCCCGACCCGGCCAGGGGTGATAAAGTTTCTTGAGCGGCCCTGACCAAAAGTGTCACAAGAAAAATGACCTCAGCTAAAAAAAAATGACCCCAGCTTAGCTAGGGTAATTTTGTCTGTATCCCCGGTCAAGCGTGGTACGGCACGATTTATCACCAGTCTGCATGACGTCTGTCGCTACCGCCACCTGCCTAATTGGAGGCATAGGCCAGTGGCGCACGCAGAGGGGGTCAAAGGGGTCAGCGAACCCCCCATCCCCCCCAAAAAAATATGAGGGGGCCCGCATCAAAAGGAACCGTATTCTGGCCCATACCTGGCAGGGGCCCGGTCTTGGTAAGGCCTGATCGAGGCAGGGGCCCGGTGCTGGCAAAGGCGTCATATGGGGCCCGGTCAGGACGAGGGCCCGGTCCTTGCATATCAAATCGCCGGATAACTCTACCTTCTCATAGGGTCTTCCACCATAAACGAAGCAATTGCGCAAGATGCACGGTATAACTGGAATGTGGATGTTCATGCTGAATTAACCGGATTTTCTACTATTTATAGTATAACTCTCAAAGTCCCAAGACGAGATCGATCGTCCTGACAATAATTGAGCTCAGACTCACTCCATTGAAAATACACAAGCACCCTGACCCCCACACCCGAGTAATCAATCGTCGAACTAGAAAACTGATATACATTTTTTCGTCGGCAATATGGGTTAAACTAAATTATTGTCAATCAAGAGGTGAAACGTAGCTGCTAATAAAAAAGTAAATGTACATACATGGTGACGTGATGAATATGATGATTGAGTGAATATTACATCTGAAGTGGTTTTGACAATCAGTATATTTCTAAGGACATGGTCGCTTAGTTTAGTTTTCCCAGGAATGACAGCCATAGGCAATGACTTTTACTGGCATTTTGATCCCCGAGTAATTCATGGGAAGGAGCATTTTGTCCCCGACCTTATCCATAAAGACAGAACACTTTACCACCCTGGACCCGGCCCAAACCGGCCCAAACCGGACCGACACGGCCGTACAGACGCTTTTCGGAAGCTAATAACCTTACAACCACTGCTCCGATTGAGATTGGGCTTTCACCATTGCATAGGTCCATCAACTCAAATATGTTTTTGGTATGGTGCGTTCTAATAGGGGTGGTACCACAGCGCGTGGCACACGCAAACGTCGAAATGAACCAAAATCTTTCTGCTCAAAAATGGCTTGATTGATCTAAGCATGAATTTATACGATGAAGCATGCAGCGCTCAGGATGTACTCCCTTTTGGCGGATTCGAGAAAGGAGGTCATGACAAATTTGATAGGTCAGTAAAACGCCTTTGCCATACCGCGCTCGCTCGGTCCTCGGCCAAAAAGGCGTTTTACTGGTTAATTAATGATATGATGTTACAACAAAGAGGATTAGGCTGCTTGTCTTTGCAAATGACTTGACATTTTGAATTAATCATCATTGAAATCCGGATTTGAAGGACATTTGTGACACTTTTAATTGGGTATCTGTTTCGCAAGCGCCATTATTACTCTCTGACCGTTATCCGCTGCCACCATATTTTGGGATAACAGCAATCACCCATCAAGGTGGCCTGTCAGGACGGCTGAAAGGCAGGCTGTGAGAAAAGACGACATTCCTCATGTCGACTCAGCTTTTAGAGACAGCTGAGTTTTAGATGCCGTATTTGATTGTACGTAGAACGCCATTATTCGCGTGTCCTGTTGATTGCACTGTTAACAGCGGGGTTTCAGAGCCGTAGCATCACGCTGTTGCCGGGTCTTATTTGGAGGAGAGTTGAGCCATTTGATTAATTAATATCCTGACAGCCACTTGGCTTTATGGCCATAAGTAACCGTGCTGTTAAATATTCAGCGCGCAGTCCCTCCAAGTCAGTGGGCGGTACTGCTCTCACTGCCCTCCTCAGTCATTCCCGATCAGTGGGCCGTACAGATCTCACTCACTCTCCTCATCAGTCGCTCCCAGTCAGTGGGCTGTACTGCTCTCACTCCCCTCATCAGTCGCTCCCAGTCAGTGGGCCGTACAGCTCTCACTCCCCTCCTCAGTCGCTCCCAGTCAGTGGATCAGTCCCTGTTCCAAGTCAGCCGCGATGCTCAGTGCTCAGACCCTACCAGCCAACCAGCCGTGCCATATAAATCCTGTTCTCCTCATGTTTGGAGAATCAGCACGTTTTTTCCGAATCGAGATCAAACTGGTTGTAAAACATTGTTTTATTATTATAAATTTAATTCGAACCTTTTGAATGGACGGATTTTTCGAGGTCAGGACCAGCGCTAAGCAGAGCTTGTTGCGCAAGCCCTGCCCCCACCGTCCGATCGGGCAATTCCGGGTTGCCGGCAGAATTTAGAGGCGAAAGTTGAATGTGCCTGGCATACCTGGACACTTGGACACGGTCCGCCCCGCCCTCTGACATCACCAGACCTTGAGTGCGACTGCTGCCACCGCCCGCAGGCCATCCTGCAGTCAGGGGCAAACAGCGAGCGCCGAAACGCTCGAACCCGGCCTGCCACACCGGGTGAAGTCAAAAGCCCAGCGCTCTCCCGACTGAGCTACAGGACGAAACATCGGTCTTGATTTTGCAACATGCGCCCCCCCCCCCCTGTATCCGTCCCTGGCATGTATGCAAATTTTCACCTCGATAGGTCCAGTAGTTTCCGATCTCTGAAATACGGTGGCGCACGTGCGCACGTACATATTTGTGTATGCCTCGGCACGTCTAAAGCAGCTAATAGTCATTGTCTAACCTACATGCGAAATTTCAGCTCAATATGTCCAGTAGTTTCGAAGATATAAAAAGGGGTCCGCACGTTCGCACGTGCCATGCAACTTCCGATTCATCATTAGACAATATTAGGCAATGACTATTAGATAATGACTATTAGCTGCTTTAGACGTGCCGAGGCATATACAAATATGCACGTGCGCACGTGCGCCACCGTATTTCAGAGCTCGGAAACTACTGGACCTATCGAGGTGAAAATTTGCATACATGCCAGGGGCGGATACAGGGTGGGGGGGGGGGCGGCGGGGGGCGCCCCCCCCCCCCCCCCTGCGGCGAAGGCACAGGGCGCCTTCAAAAGGGTAAGGGGTGCACCAAGTGTTCAATCGGTGCATGTTGTAAAATCAAGACCGATGTTTCGTCCTGTAGCTCAGTCGGGAGAGCGCTGGGCTTTTGACTTCACCCGGTGTGGCAGGCCGGGTTCGAGCGTTTCGGCGCTCGCTGTTTGCCCCTGACTGCAGGATGGCCTGCGGGCGGTGGCAGCAGTCGCACTCAAGGTCAGATGACGTCAGAGGGCGGGGCGGACCGTGTCCAAGTGTCCAGGTATGCCAGACACATTCAACTTTCGCCTCTAAATTCTGCCGGCAACCCGGAATTACCCGATCGGACGGTAAGGGTCAGGGCCTGCGCAACAAGCTCTGCTTAGCGCTGGTCCTGACTTCGGAAATCCGTCCATTCAAAAGGTTCGAACTAAATTTATAATAATAAAGCAATGTTTTACAACCGGTTTGATCTCGATTCGGAAAACAACGTGTTGATTCTCCAAACATGAGGAGAACAGGCTTTATATGGCATAAAAGGAAACGTGAAATGTGAATACCACACGTACGGCGCATTATACATTTACTATGCGTCTGGTGTGTAAACCACATACACCGCTCGTGGTGAGGTTTAGACAATAGAGCGATTAGGTGCAAATCACACACCGGTCGGTAGCGTGGTTTACACAGTAGCATCGAAAGGTTGTATATCTCGCCATGGAGAGATTTACCGAAACAGTGCGGATCTTGCATGCATGTGGTATACACATGCAGTGTATATTTCACTTTAGTGAGGTTTACCAATCAACGTTACCTGCTGTGTATAAATCGCAATGGCGTAGACGATACCCATGGACCAGGGTGTGGCAGGAAACAATTGTAATAACATAATCGAACCTGACCTAACCTTTACAGCAATTACGGTCGCAGAGACCCACGTTTAGAACGCTCCGCTCGCATTCGCTCGCTGGCCGCTGCGAAACCTACCGGGGGGGGGGGGGGGGGGGAGGAATCGCCTCCCGGACCCTCCCCCCAGACCATCTCGTAGACAAAACGAGATGTTTTTATAACAAATATTTTTTCGAATACATTTTTTTTAACTGACTTCTGTCTCCCTAAACCTATGAACACGCAATTACGTGGACACAAATATACTAAACAGTGAGTCTCCGCGCCAGGATTCGAACCGGCCCCTGCACATGAAAGACAGGCATTTTGCCAGAGCTACGATGGCTTATAGCTGTGAAGTCACTGTGCCACATGCAGCCCATCATGCACTCTGGTGTGGTTGACATAATTGGATTTACCTTTGTGTAAACTACACCCCTGGTGGTGAGGTTTACTCACAGCGCTCTTCCTCGGTGTAAAACACACTTGTGGTGGTGAGATTTACACATTAGGGCGCCATCTAGGTAAACATCGGCAAGCGTGTGGAACACACGTGCCCGCAGTAAAATGCCGGTGCGATCCACTCAGTCAATTGGTGTACCGTGTGGACGACGGTCGACGCGTCACCTCGGCTGCATATTGGGATTGGTTGGTATTAGTTGGACCACTGTCTAGCGTGATGTGCAGACATCTGGATTGCCGCATGGCAAACACAGCGTTTGCTCTGTCACTGAAATGAGTATGACGGTGCATTTAATGTCTACAACTATAATTTTACTCAAACAGCACCTGATCATACATTTAACAAATAGCGAACACGATAGTCCCATGCAATAGATGCTAAGTGCCTTGAGGCTGCCAACCTATTTTAATTGGTTTCATTTATTTTCATTTAATTTGGTGATAGTTAATTTGAGTTGAGTGGATTGGTGAAACCGACACAGATAAGTAGTTTCTGCCACTTAATAGAAGCTGACGGAATATGTGATCCCGAATGTTAGTTAAGTAATGACACTTCCTAATTCGATGCATCTAATATTAGCTGTATAGCACTGTTTGTGTTTTTTTCTCTCTTCTAAACGTCATTACGAGTGAGCGCGAGGCGCTCGCGATACTCACTGAATACGGGATTTTTCTCACCTATAAGCGGCCGACCCGACCGACCATAACGACCATAACGCTTGTGAGGAGCTTATATCTTTGGAATCCTGCATCCGATCGACAAGCGGTTCATGCCATCTGATAGCCCCATTCAATCAATTATGTTATTGACATGTTTCGTCTCACGTGAGGGGTCAGCATGGCGCGTGGCACGTGCCGCGTCAGGTGTGCCAGAACACGTTATCCTGCTATAGCTGAGAAACGACTGGACCGATTAAGCTGAACTTTGGCTTGTGGTTTGAGACAACACTCCGGGGGTCGAAGTTTAGTTCCTACTAGATCTGGCAAGACACCTGTGACGTATGCAGTAGGGCGTTCGATGGCATGCTTTTGTTGAAGCTATGGGAAATGGAGCGTTTTCGAAATAGATATGAAAACACGTTTAAAGTGTTTTAAAATATGGAAATTATGGGAAACTATGGCTTGTAAACCATATTTTCACATAATGTGCTCATTCCCATGTTTTTCGCTGATGTATATAACCAGATCCCGGGTCAAAATGTATGAGGTTCGTCAGACATTTCAACAGCCAGTCTTTTATCTACACCATGTAACGTACATAATAATGTGATTTCTGGTATAATTTGAGCAGATTATGAACTCTTAGTATAAGCCTCTCATACCTTGGAGGGGCAGCTACGGTTTAATTGAAACTCAACAAACATATTCACCCCACACACTAAGGTTTTCGAGGATAGAACGGCGGCGCGCAGCGCCGCCGCGTCGCCGTTTTTGCCACAGTTGTTTGGGCATCAATCACCCAAATGGTGTTATTTGTTTTACCTCAGGTCATCTCAGGTCAAGCCACAAGGTCAGGTCACGTGATTCCATCTCCAAAAAGTTTGCGGTCGTGCCACAGCCACAGTTTTTGGCGGACCGGTCCTAACCATACAGGATTTAACTAGGTCATAAGTACTTACCATTTGTTTATCTTAGATATTGTATATCGGTGACCTAAGGTCAGGTAGATCACGTGAGCTCCCCATTAAAAGTCAATGATAAAATTGGAAAATGTGTCTGATTTAAATGACACATTATATCAGACCAATTATTTCAAGATAATGTCGTTATAGGTCATTATTGAAGACCCAAGCACAATATTTGATCAGTGAACCCTTCAAGGTTATCTGAGGTCATCCGAGGTCACCAACACGTTTTTGCCAGCAACTTTGGATTGAATAAAGATAAAGACGTGAAACCATTGTGTTTATCTCGTCGAGGCGTTTCAGAACATGTGCCATGCGACCCACCTGGGCCGCCATATGACCCTCGGGTGACCTCGGATGACCCTGAACTGATATACATTTTTAACTTTGGCTTAACCCTCGCCCGGGTAGAGGGGGTGGATGCCACCCCCTCCCCTCGTTTTTTTCTGAAATAACTCGCGTAGTTTCCAACAGATTTCGATGCAACTTTCAGTACCCTACTTTTGAAAATGTCCCACATGCTCTGAACATGTTGAATTTCTCACCTACATGACCCGTGACCTATAACCTGTTTATTTAGGTCATGTCAGGCGCAACTGGCGTCCCGCAGTATCGATGCTTGTAACTTGTGCAGTTTCCAAGTGTTTGTTGTTCATGAGCATAAGTACAGGTGTTTCCAGGTGACAGTTGCGGTTTCTACTGATATTGTGATCTCGATTGTCCTTTTCAGAGGTCAACTGAGGTCATTGACCTCCGATGACCAAAATA